>JAGFPH010016015.1:0-20066 GCA_018207615.1 Philaenus spumarius
GTGGAACTTTGCAATCAAGTTTAAACTAACTTCCCGATGAGCTAGAGCACAGATAAAAGAACAATTACAGCGGGCCAACTGCATTAAAAAATTTGTTACGGTGTGTGTGAGGGCAAGGGGTAGCGGGGGGAGGGAAGAGGGAGTAGTTCAGATTTTACTCACTAGATAGCTAACCTAGTAGCGCTTAGCAAGGCCGCACAATACTACAGGCCAGGGTGCTCCCCTCCACTTCCCTCGCAACCTTCAGTTGCACGCTGCATTTAGATTTGATTTAGAGGAAGTAGATGTTTCGGAGAACGATATATGTTAGGCTTAGTATATATAGGAGTGTATGTAGCTCACGTGGCTTTGAAGAATAACACATGCAACATATGTGTTAGATTGTTAACTTTAAAAGATGCTGAATCAAATGTTATGCTCAAAACGTGACAACTATTACTTTAACATCAATAACAGAGGGTCTTTAAAGTATAACTTGTAAAATAACAGTGACAAGATGTTCAGAAAAAAAATTATATCACTGCAACAATTTTAAATTATTACTAGGCATCATAACAGCCTTTTCAAAAAAATTTCTAAGATTAAAAATGGTACAAACCATAATTTTTAATCTAAATAAGAGGTAACAACAACTATACAGTTCAAATTTACTGACAACAAAGATATTTCTTTAACAAATTATATGAATCATTGTGAATCATAAAATTAAACTCAAAGGAGTTTACTTAAAAAATAATAATTAAAAGTACTAATATAGGTAAGAACAGTAATAAAGAAAATATTTACGTAATGAAAGAGTAAAGATATCTTATACAAACAACTAATGTAACAATAGAACAATACAAATGTAGCGTTGTGATTCATAACAGTCTATTCACTGATCATTTACCTTTACCAATATTAGAAAAAATATTGCAAAAATAATGCAGGTAACAACAATAGTAAAGTAACAATTTAATGAAAAACATTGACAAAATGCTGTTATACAAATCGTTGTCTAAATAGAACAATTCAAATAGTATGACTGTGAAGTATCATATCAGTAGTTTTAGTACAAATGCATAGTTGACATGGAGTTAACTGTAATGTTCATTTACTCAACAGTTAAGCTCTTTGCACATTACATGATTTCGCCCGTATGATAAAAACTCGTACGAGTATTTTTTTAGTCGACTGATGAATAGCTTGAGACCTTTCACACTGTACGATTTTTAGTCGTGTTGCAGCCTTCCAGTGCCACTGGAGCCACACGGTTGTCATATCGTCTTTATGCCTACATGACCAAATGAACGCTTTCACACTAGACGATTTTACCCGTACGGGAGCTCTCTCTAGTGAGCGTTGCTTGGTTCTACGTTTTGTTTCAGTTCGTGTGTTTTGGTGGATTTTTACAAATGAAGGAAAGGAATTGATGCTGAAGTTTTAATTTCACTAGTTGAAGTAAAACCGGTGTTATGGGACAAAACTTTTTAACATTTATAAGGATAGAATCGTGACAAGAAAAGCCTGGGAAGAAGTATGTTTAGCAATGAAACCAGATTTCAAGAGCATCAGTGATACAGAGAAAAATGCATTTGGTAAGTTTTTTTTATGAAATAGCCTAATATTTTAACCATTCACATTATGACTTAGCTTTAAAAATTTAATTTCAACTCAATTTTAAAATAATTTTAAAATTTCTCTTCCATTTAAAACTATTATAAAAGTTAATGTCAAAATATAAATTCTGAAATTTAAAAAAGTTTTCTGTTATGCTATAACTGATGTTCAAAAACAATTCAAACTTAATTAACACCGCTTCATACGCGGTCATTTTGTAACTTGAGCAACGCAAAGGCGGCTCTGCCAACATCATTTTGTATTTTTTATATTGTTTTGCAAAATTTTTATGATATTTATTTATTTTTTCTTTTTTGATAAGAAATATATATATATATATATATACAGGGTGTCCCCGAACTCTCTGGACCCCTTTTGTGGATATGTTCCTGGGATCCAGACAAACATATTTCACAATATAAACATGGGTCTACAGTGCTTATTTTTTCGTCTGTCTGTATGTAGTTTTAATAAAATACTTAATATTTTTGGAAGTAGAAAAGATATTGAGCTCAAACTTTGCATGTCTATTTGCTGCGTAACCTTTTATTACTGTACAAAAAATTAGAACATTATTTTAAATATTTTCAAAATGGCGGCCATTTATAATTTTTAATGTCAAATATCTTAACCCTTTCCCCGGTATCCTGTAGTAACTCATAGCGATTTATTTTGTTCACTCCCCGGGTTTCCGTACTAATCCGTAGTAGAACTTTAAATGTGTATAACTTCACCATCTGTTAGAATATTGGGCCCTTCTAAAATTTTGAGGGCGAATTTTTAGTGGCTAAGGAGATATTTATAAGACTTGAAGATTGAAAAACGTGGGGCGCAGCCAGTAGATACTAGAAGTAGATAATCCGGATAAATACACAACCAAATTCAGTGCATTGGAAATGGGATTCATTGTAATGTAATTTATTTACTCCTCCTTAACTATCATGGGTTGCCTGCGCCCCACATTTTTTAAACAATTGGATTAAGGGTAATAGTTAAGTTATAAGTATTAACAGCCAGGGTGTCTACTAACCGAGGAAACCGGGAAATAGCCAGGAATATGAATTGACCTTGAAAATTCCGGGAGAAAGCCATGATTTTGATGTGTAACCGGGAATTTTATTCCTTCACTTGTGTTATTTTCGTTTTGTAAACGAGATCGCGGGAGTTCGGCATGAGGAAGCGTTGTTTCGTAGAAAAGGTGAAAGTTGCATACGCACGTGCCGTAACCATGGCAACAGAGCAAGGGTTTGTTGTAAGGATGTGTCAATACCGATTTCCTAAAATCGATCCCATTGATTCTTATAGCTGTGGACAGGCAATGAATACAGAAACTATAAGAAGCGCAATGTATATGGAGAATAGTCAGCCGATTTTATTCACGCCAAAACAAGCTTGACACGGCGGCCGCAACGAGGCGCAAGCTGTCAGCACCAGTGTCGCACACTCCCCTCCAACCCCTTGCCATCGCACCAGCGACCACAGAATAAAATAGACTGGCCCATCGCCTGTATACAGTATGAAATATATAATGAAGTGTGCCTTAACAATCTTGGGAAGGTCTAGAAAGCCAAAACGGCTCAGAGATGATGCTAAATTGTGATGCTCGTGTTTCAAATACACTGTTGTTTTGAACACTTGCAACACAACAATTTCTTTGAAATTTTACACACTGACAGAATATTAGTGTGGGATGATATTGTTATAAAAATTATTAATTATAAAAAATCTTTAAAGGTATACATAAATTTCCAAAGCTAAGATTTAAAATGGAACTTTAAATTGTGACACAAAAAGGTTGTTCTGTGAGAAATTTTTTGTTTTTTGGTCAGAGACGAGGTGTAAGCGTAAAAGTTTGAGCCAATAAGTTAAATTTTATGAAACATATTTTTTTTTTAAATTAGCTCAAGTGGTTTAGTTTTTATAGCAGGTTAAAGATACGATTAAGTACGCGCCAGAATCTCGCTATATTCCCACGGCTTACGGCTACCGTCTTGTTATAGCATACTATCAGACGATTTATTGTCTCGGGTTTTGTTAATTACTTACATAGCTTTAGTAATACATTTTAACTGCTTTTCCCCGTAAGTAAAAAGTTTGATTTTCATTAATCACTCAAAGATTAAAGGTAAAATGATTTAGAATGTTGTATGATACTAATATTTATTTTAATCTAAACATTGTTTACCATTCAATAAACATGGCTTATCAAACTATATAAAATTACATTTAAGTATATTTTCTTTACGTTATTATTCTGTATAGAAATCAACAAATAATACTGTAGCTCTTTATAGTATGACAAAGTAACACATAACTACGGAAAGAAAAATAACAATGACAACATAAACATGGCATAGCAAACTATATAAAATGACATTTAAGTGTATTAACTTTAATTTATTATTCTGTATAGAAATCGACAAATAATACTATAGCTCTTTATATTATGACAAAGAATAGAATTTATAAGTGCCAGTAAAAAAATTATTGATGGAAAATTTTCAAAGTTATTATGTAAAGAAACAAAAAATGTTCAGTAACAGAAGAAACAAGTTCAACTTTATTCTTAGGCCTACGTAAAAAGTAGTAAACATTTTTTGAAATTTGTTTTCAATATATACAAAGGTTTTATCATTTAATTCTTAATAGAAGTGTATACAAAAATATATCGTGGCTGGTGGCTCGATGAGTGGCTGAAACTAATGAGCAAGTATTTGAAGGAACACACACAGAAATTTCCCAGCAGAGAGCAGCTTGTACCATTTATTTTTAAAGTTCGTGTTATTATCTATATTATTAATTTTCCTTAAAAACCTTATAACATAAAAAAAAGATATTCTTTGATGAAAATATAGTTGGAATGTAATGGTGTATGCTACTTTACAGAAAATTAAAGTTATAATCCTTATTGGAATTAAATTTTATAAGAAATCAGATGAGCCATTTAAATTTTAGTTATTAAAGAAATTTACTCAGATGTTGGTGTTTGATTTCTTACTACATAGTGTACCATAAATAATTGTGACAAAATATGTGGTGAAAGCAAGTTTTATTTAAATATTCAGACAACTCATCAATAATGTAAATACTCTTCAACAGAATAAAAACCTTTTTTAAAGAGATAATTTATAACTTGTTTTTAAAATTATATTTTATTAATTACAAAAAACAATTTATTAAAGTTTTATTCCCATGTATGACGGTGTATTTTCAAATTTATTATTATAATATGTTGACAGTACTTTTACCAATATTCTGATAATTTTCATTTGCATTTTGAAAATAATGTTGTGATTAATGTTTTATGGGTAGTTATACATTAATTTACTAGCCGGAAAAATTCAAATTATATTATACAGTAGACTCTCGCTAACACGAACCTCGATAACACGAAATCGTCGATATCACGAATTATTTTCAATCCCCTTGGAAAAACCTGTCTAACACGAAGCAATTACCATACATAACAAGAACTAATTTTCCGGTTATATTTTACCTCTATAACACGAAGGGACACAAAAATTACCTCTGTAACTCGAAGTTCAGTAGATAAGACGAATTTGATTTGCGCTTTACCTCTATATCATGATGTTCTCAGAAAGGACATGTTTAACAGGAAATCCCTTCGGTCATATCCGGTTTAACATATCCGAGGTCAAGCGCCTGTAGTCTGTTTGCAGTCTCGTCTCGGGTCAGTTTACTTTGTGTGGGGCGTTTCGATTTATGTAGTGTCGACTGTTTGTGCATGAAATATTCGAGAATGAGTGCGAAAAGACAACCCAACTGTCAATGAGTGCATTGACTGTTGGTGAAAAGTTACAAACGATAAAGTTGGTGAACAAAGGGGTAAAGAAGAAAGACATCGCTGCCAAGTTTAATATTCCAGCTAGTACGCTATCAACAATAAAATTATAAAAAACCAGGTAGAAATTGAAAAGCGGGCAAACGAAGGTAATATTAAATGTAAGAGGAAGAGGTTAGCTGAATTTCCTGATGTCGAAGAGTGCATGACGAAGAGGTTCAAGCAATGCAGAGACTAAAACATTCCTCTTGGGGGTCCGATAATTAGAGAAAAGGCCGAAAACTTTGCAAAATCTCTAGGTCATGAAAACTTTAAGGCCAGTAACGGTTGGCTTGAAAATTTTCAAAGGAGACACAATATTACGTTTAAGAAAGTTTAAGAAAGAGAGTGCAGCAGTGAACGATGATGTTTGTGAAGAGTGGAAGAGTTCGTTGAAAAATATCTTAGCAGGCTATGATCCGAAAAATATTTTTAACGCCGATCAAACTGCTTTGTATTTTAAGTGCCTCCCTGACAAAACATATCAGTTCAAAGATGAAAAATGTCATGGAGGCAAACATAGCAAAGAGAGGATTACAATTTTACTTGCAACCTACATGACAGGTTCTACCAAGTTAAAGCCTTTAGTTATGGGCAAAGCAAAAAATCCTAGATGCTTTAAAGGAGTAAAGTCACTCCCAGTTGAGTACACATCAAACCGGAAAGCCTGGATGAACACGGAGTTATTTTCCTCATGGTTGACTAAACTAGATAAAACTATGGGGGGGAAAAAGCGTAAAATACTATTGTTTGTGGACAACTGTACAGCCCACAATACTATTCCTCCTCTGAAATGGATTAACGTAAAATTTTTGCCTGCCAACACCACATCGAAATTGCAGCCATTAGATGCAGGGATTACCAAGAACTTCAAGGTGCTATACAGAACTGAAGTCGTTAGAAAATTTATTTCTGACATTGAAGACGGAAAGGCGTGCACTATTAATCTCTTAGAGGCTGTGCGGTTCGCCAACAAATATTAGAATAACATAACTGACAAAACAATAGCCAACTGCTTCAAGTCATGTGGATTTCAAGAGGGAAAAAATCCAACTAAAACAGAAGTCGGACCACAAACGGAACCTAATCCGGAACCAGAGGTGGAAGCTGAAGTGGAGCCGCCAAACGTCAACATAGAAGCAGAGTGGAATGAGGTGACAAGGCAGCTGCCATCTGAAAATCCACTAACATTTAAAGAATTTGCACTTGTCGACGAAGGGGTAGCGGTAACCGGCACGTTGACTGATGACGATATTTTGGATTCTTTAACCAACGATGAAGACGCTCCTTCTGACGAAGATCACGAGGAGGAAGAGCCAGCAGACGTCACATCTAAAGAAGCCAAAGCTGCAGTACGTACTCTACGTATGTTTTTAGAAAAACCAGTGATGTACCAGACAGTGTGTTTTCTTCAATTGTTTCAATCGAGAATATGATTGACAAACGTGTTGCTAACAATCTTAAACAGAAGAAGATAACGGACTTTTTCAATTACTAGTGGGATTGCAGTAATATGCACGGTACTGTTTACTCTGTTTTACAGGATATTTATTTACAGTATTATGTTTACTGTTTTTTTTTAAATTATGAATAATTTAAGTAAATATGTATTTTTAATTGATTTAAATATTAAGATAGATTTGTAGAAGATGTAGGCAATAAACTACAGTACATTTTTCTTTACCTCTGTAACACGAATTTTCATTTGGTTCACCTCTGTAACTCGAACTATGCCTAAGACGAACTATACATAACACGAACAAAAATGGCAGTCCCGTGGAATTTCATGATAGCGAGAGTCGACTGTATATACTTAAAATATTATAGCTACAAACAAATGGAAATTCGATGTTTTGGACAAGAAAGAGAGAAATGGTGTATTTCCCTAGTAGCAGCTGGGCCAACGATTCGACTGAGTTCATTCAATGTCTCTCTAGCATATGCACGGCGGCGACAGTGGCGCTTCCGCTACCTAGTGAACGCTGTGGCAACCTCGTCAAATTCAAATAAAACTGGGCTGAATTTTTTAACATGGGGATTGCGCTTCTTATAGTTTCTGTATGCATTGGGACAGGTAACTGAACCAAAAAAGGTTAGCGTCTTCCACCCGGCCGACCCTAATTAGTGTCGCTTGGCTACACTCAATGAAAGCAAGTACTAGGTGCCTAATACCAAAAAGTCAGTTAAATTATTGTCAAAAATTATTAAAAATCATTATCAAATTACGTTTTGTATTTAAATTTAGATTATTTTTATACTAAATTTGATGTAAATCGGCCAATTTAGACCAATTTGTACCGCCAAACTAGTTTTTCTTTTTAAAACTAACTTTGAATGAACAGTGGAACTAAAATAGAATTCATATAAAAACATGAGCATATGGAGGGACAAAAAAACTCTATGTATGATTGTAATAATTTTTTATTGCTTCATAACCATACATTAAATAAATTATATGAATTCTATTTTAGTTCCACTGTTCATTCAAAGTTAGTTTTAAAAAGAAAAACTAGTTTGGCTGTACAAGTTGGTCAAAATTGGCCAATTTACATCAAATTTAGTATGAAAATAATCAAAATTTAAATACAAAACGTAATATGATAATGGTTTTTAATAATTTTTGTCAATAATTTAACTGACTTTTTGGTATTAGGCACCTAGTACTTGTTTTCATTGAGTGCAGAAAAGCGAAACTAATTAGGGTCGCCAGGGGCGGAAGATGCTAAGCTAATCTTGGTTCAGAATTACGCTGTCCACAACTATAGTGCGGTAATCGATCCCAAAAGTCGATTCCAATTACAGTACCTCAATTAAAAACACAAACAAAACATTCAATATGTACTGAATTATTAAACCATATAAATTTACGTGCATAATCTATTTTAAACATTGTAAAATTTAAATTAGGGATGGGTCGATTCATGATACCACAGATAATATTATTTAGTTTTATATAACTCAGGTCTAGATATCTTAGGTTTATGTTTCCACAGTCACATGATATCGGGAGGCGATTCATATTCCCAAAACGTCTTGTATCGATTTTAACATACAAATTATGGCAAATGTCCGAATAACCAAAATAATAAACAAAAGTAGCATAAGTTTTGGTATAAATTTTGAGTTGAACACTATATTTGTAGTGAGTTTGAAGTTTGTGAATAGTGTGTGATGTGTTCTTTTTACTACATTTTGGCATTCATACTGTATAACATATTTATAATTTGTAATAAATTACCTGCTTAAACGCCTCCTCAGCAAGGGTTAATTTAATTAAATTACAAATGAAAAAACATGGATCAAGACTGGGATTATTATTAGTTCATAAATGCAGTAGAACCATACATGTGAGATAACATCGACCAATATCTGGAGTGATCAGGATAGCTCAGTTGGTCCATGTTTTTTCATTTGTAATTTAATTAAATTAACCCTCGCTGAGGAAGCGTGTAAGCAGGTAATTTATTACAAATTAAAAATAATAATAAATAACACCAACCCTGTAGGCGGCAAAAAGAATTAAGATTGTTTTCAATGTAGCAATGCGAGGTATTCAGTCTATTAGTTCATAAATGCAGTAGAGCTGTAGGCTACAAGTGAGATAACATCGACCAATATCTGGAGTGATCGGGATAGCTCAGTTGGTAGAGTGTTACTACGGAAAGGTAAAGGTCCTGGGTCTTGGTCCATGTTTTTTCACTTGTAGTTTAATTAAAATTTGTATGTCAATTTATATACTTTTTAAAATTTGTTCCATGGAAACTTTGTGTTATTGCTGGTGCAGTTTATAAATTTTTGTCTATTCTTAGTTCTAATTTAATATAATTTGTAAAACTTCAAATTGTATTTAATATATTGATAACGTATAAAGCATATAAATAAACTTTAACGACCATAAAGAGATTTGATATGCTATTCAATTCATAATGTATTTGATATTAGCAGCCTACAAGTAATACAATTTTAATGGAGAAATACACCTTGCAATATTTAAGGGTGAGGGCACAAAGTAGGCTATCATCACCTTGCTTAAACTATTCCAAGTTTTGTGAAAATAGATTTTGATAAGCAAAACAAATGGAATTCCAATAATATAAGGACAATGTAAACAGTTTACTAAATAAAAGTAAAGCTAATAATGAAACAAACTTACTTTTTTTATAAGAACTCCTTGGTAGCTTTTTAGGTACTACTGTTTCTTCTTCCTCTATGTTTTGAGTTTCAATTTTCTGTAATAAAATAAATTAATATACATTAATATAATTATATATATAACATCAATAAACTAAACCTTTCTAACAAATTCCATGTCTCCTTTGCTTTTTGTATTAGAATTTATTGCTTGTTCTAATAAATACATAGTGGATTGTATCTGTAATATGAAGTATCATACATACCTAATTTAACATACCAAGAAAGCAACATCCCTAATTACAGCTGGACATTAATTATCTACTATTGCAGAAAAACTAAAGCTTTTCCAACAGAATTATCATAAAACTGGACATTTCTATTGAGACCTTTCTATAATTTCTAATGACATATGTGTGCAAAAAATACATTTTAAAATATTTGCATCCTGGATTTTTTAAGTAGGCACACGCTGCTGTGCCTAACATTTTCAGCAAATCATAAATTTGTAGTATAATGTAGACTGAAAGCATTCTGTTATTCTCCTTAATCAATTATCATGAGTTACCTTAATTTGCATGGCTATTTGAATTTGATAGAAATGTACAAATCAGTTGAAAAGATGTACTTGAATATCATGTAACATTAATGTTCAAGCTATAGTTTTCCAAATTTACTATTAACAGCAAATGTCCGTACAAACAATTTTACATATTATGGACCAATTCCTTATTATAAATTAATTTTAAAACAAGAATAATTTATATTGTTCTTTTTTGTCATGTTTCAGAGCAAGATACATTCAGTACAGACTTGTACAACAAGATAATATAGTTTAGATTGATGAAGTTCCCATTTTATTTTTCTAATACATAAGCAAAGATTAACACACCTTGTTATCAGTTTGCCTCACATCCCAAAGAGACACCACTCTAGGTACAAGATCAGGAACATCTATTCTCTGCAAACATATTAAAATAACAAAACATTAGTCTTACTGCTACAGTGAATTAATATTATTTACAAATCATCCATATAGTATAGTGCTAAACTTTAACATTGTCACTTTGTTTTAGCATCCATTTTTTTTTAAACTTTTTTAACAGGGGCCTTATAATAATTGGATAAAACTGTTTAACAAACGCCGCAAAATTACTAAAAGTGTGCCGTTTGGTAAATTTACTAATCAGATTTAGAGAATGTTTACTGAATTATATTTATCCCTTGGTTACTGAACTTTCAAAACAAATTTAAATTTAGTTGTTAACTTTCTTTCTGTTGTTTCCATATTTCTATTTCAAGCTTCCAAATTATACATGTTTTGTCACTGTATTGTAATTGTGTATTATTTTGTTTTTATTATTATGTACCTTTGCAAGAACTCCAAAATAAAACAAATGTAAATGTGAAAATAAAAAACAAACAACAAACAATATATTTCTTATCTTATTGTTATTATCATAAGCTATAACAGTACTTCTGTACCAAATAGAATTACAGTATGGAACAGTCGCTATGATAAAAATAGAATGTTTATACTTTTTCAAAAGTTAAATTATGTATACATTTTATTATGTTTTTCTGATACATGTAATATCCTAGCCTTTCACCAGCATTTAAGAATAGAAACATTGTTTCATTATAATATTTCCTTTACAGAAATTTTAATTTGAAATAATCAAAATTTTTGTAATCTCCTCTACACAACCGACAGAAATACATTTTTTCTCATAAGTACTAATTTTGGATTTGTGTATGTGCAATTCTGTACCCTTGCAAGAAAGATTTAATTGTTTCCAGTAATAATTGTTTCGTCATAAGTTGGTTGAGATACTGACCCTAGACTTTAAACAAAGTTTTAATATTCAATTTCATATTTTTTTTATCCAATATAATGATAATATAATAATACTTTGTCAAGGCAAAAAGCACCAACAAATTATAATTGCCTGAAATCAACCTTTTTCCAACAAGACCAAAATCTAGTCTTTACCTGGATTCGAACTAGAAAATTTTGGGCTCATGTACATAAACCCCAAAGGCTACTAGGCTGCCTGAATAATGTTCAATTTATTAATTGTTCATAACTACTTTCAAATAATTTAATCCATAAGAACAAATAAATATGAGACGTATATAACACTCAATGATTGACTGTGTTTATATTGAAGTTTAACCATTGTTCTCTTGTACATAACTCTTATAAGTTATCCTGGAGGGCCCACTCTCTCTAACTACTATATAGCCAAAGATATAAAATAATACCCATTATTTTGTGTTTTATTATACACAGTACTTTTTGTTCTCTATTCTATTTAAATAAACACAAAATTATATAAAAGCTGTAATGCCCATATAAAGTACATAATGTACCTTCAATTTATTTATACTCTAATTTAATACCCTTGAATTATAGGTTACAGGCTTAATAAAGGTTCTACCAGACTAATTTCCCCATCATTAACATATCCCCTTGAAATATAGGTTACAGCCTTAATAGAGGTTCTACCAGACTAATTTCCCCATCATTAACATATCCCCTTGAAATATAGGTTACAGCCTTAATAGAGGTTCTACCAGACTAATTTCCCCATCATTAACATATCCCCTTGAAATATAGGTTACAGCCTTAATAGAGGTTCTACCAGACTAATTTCCCTATCATTAACATATCCCCTTGAAATACAGGTTACAGCCTCAACAGAGGTTTTACAAGACTAACTTCCCGATCATTAACATAACCTATAAATGTTTGCATTACCTGATATGTAAACTAATAAAAGTATTCTAGACAGGAGTCAACAAAACTAGACATTCTTGTAGCTTTAGCTAATTACAACAGGTTGAAGTAAGTTTTCACTATACGATTTACACTAATGACCAAAGGTACTTGGTTGAACTCCATTTTAATAAAAAAAAAACGAACACACTGGCCTGGCAGTCTCTGTTAAGCTGCCTAGTCAATAACATTGCTGGCAAAACCATGGTCAGCAAGGCTCAATTAAATTTGTAGAATTTACTATAAATTGTGTGATTGTGTTTTCATCAAGTTTGTATTAACTACAGTTTAGGCATAAACTGGTAAAAAAATTGCTTTCTATAAGAACAGAATTTATAGTAAAAACAATTGCCTTTTGTTTATATTCAATAACAACCTAGAAGGTTGCTACAATTTTATTCACATCCCATAAGAGGCTGTTGTAAGGAAAGAGTCTTTCAAAGACTTTGTTTACATCAAAATAGATCTCAGAACAAACAGATTATATTTAATGCCATGGTGCAAGTAGAAAGTAAACTTACTATGGTCACAAATAAATAAAAGCCAAGTTTAACCTTCTGAACATACCTTTAGTAAGATTCTCAGCTCTCGTTTCACTTGCCTAGGTGGTGCCTCAATCTTAATTTTAGGTAACAGGTCTTGAATAACACCATGCTCCTGAAAACAATTAGTTTTAGTAACGATATGCCTATTTTCAACCCTACAACTGGCAAACTGCTCAATTGAGCAGTCTCAGTACTCGGCGTAAGTGGCAGCCTACTCAATTGACAATGTAGCAGTCACTAGAACATACTACTTTCTGCCCGATATGTTTACCAAATCTATTTCTCTTTGAGTCGATATAGGCTGCACCATGCAACCCTTAAGTACATCAGTTGATTGACCTTTAGATTTCGAAAACCAGTCAACTGCTGATTGCCAAAACAGCTGTTAGCTGTAAGACCACGTGCAGACCTCTGCCTTGCAAACTTAAAGTTTTTCAGTGGACTCCACTTTGCTTTGCCTATGTATGTTTATTATCGCAATAATCACAATTAACCAACAAAAAAATTAGATTAGATTAGAAAACCTAAACATAGAAAACTGTCACCAGAAAACATTATATAGCAAAGTTTTGTTTTTATGTCTATCTTTAGAATTGTTTGAGTTATCGGAGTAGAGGATATTTGCTGTTCTTCTATTGACCAAGGGGCAGATTCGCCCACTATTTTACAAGATGGTGAATTCATGCAGTGTCTATGAGTGTTGATGTTGTATATATTAATTCTAGCATATGCAAGACTGCACTTTAGGGGATTAAATTTTTTTCCGGTTCTCGAATCAAATCGGTTATCGGTTCTACCAGTTCCATTTATTATTCAAGGAATTTAACAAGAATTTGAGTAAAATATAAGATTTAATTATCAGTTTTTGTTATTAGTGATTGTAAGAAAATAGGTTGAGGATTTAACATTTTTGACATAAGTCTTTAGATGAATCTTTAGGCGATTCGTTTACTAACTTTGACAACTTAGTCTGACTTGTAAACTGTTCCTCAGATATTAATTTTATGCTATGTACTTTTAATAAATTAATGTTTTTTCATGGTTGATGTTGACTAGGAAGCTCATCTAAAAATCAATTTTGAACATAAATTACATTTTGTAAAAGTCCATCACTGTCAATGTCTATTATAAAATATTGCCATACTTTCGATGCCATTTCTGAGAAGACTGAACCCTACAACTGTTCATGATAATTTTTTGCAAAGCCAAGCCATTCCCGTGCGTATTGCAAGCATTTTTTTCAAAAATTTGCCAAATATAGTAATTACACCCCAATCCAAAAGTGTTCCATAGCTTTTTTGTAGAGAAAGGTTCAAAGAACTCATAAATGCCAGTAGAAAATTGATTGATGTAAAATTTACAAAGTTATTAGCTCAAAAAACTAAAAATGTTCAGTAACGAAATGAAAAAGTTAAACTTTAGGCCTACATAAAAAGTACTAAAAATTTTTTGTAATTTTTTCAAAATGTAAAAAAATTTTGTAATTTAAAATATTTATCAATTTCTAATTTCTTTCATTGAAAATACTAGTTACTATGTTCCTACTACAAGACTGCTAACAAAACTAGGCTTAGTTTGAATAGTAATTTAGGAATATATTCTTTGTACAAAAAATAAATATTATTATAACAAAACGTAGAAAATAAATCATAGAATTGAAGTTTATACTTAAAAATTATTATTCTATAAACTTATTTCACATTGTTTTACTTGTCCCACAAAATTTGAATAAATTAGAATAAACGGTCAGACGTTCTTGCGGATCAATCTTAATACATATCCTGTTTGTCATGAGAACAACGCTAGCCCAAGCGTGGGAACGGCAAGTATTGAATTCAATACAAGTCTGTATTCCCAGGACTGTACGAATAAAATCGTAACAGTAAATGTGTTTTACTTTACACGAAACGAAAGGTTGAAGTTTTCTCTACAAATCGATATACAGTTGAACTTAGTTATAGCGTCAACGAAGGAACCGAACAAATGTTGACGCTACATCCGAGTGACTTTATAAAATGTATTAACAAGAAATCGTATTTTTGTTACGTTGAGTGAAAGGCAAACAACTATATAGCATTACTATTATTGGCAACATTATTCATGACATTTATTTAAAAAAATAATTCGAGCTAATTGGAGCTGAGGTCACCTACAATTATAAATTAGGTTACATTTTTTAATGTGTAAAGTTTTAGTGAGTAAATACATGTAATGAGTATTTTAACAAACTGTATTAAAAAACACTAAAATTACAGTATGTATTAAAACATTAATTTCAACATGTTAGAACACGGATTGGAGAATTTTATCAATAAATTAAATAGGTACAATATCTTCTTTTATGTCTTATCAAATCCTAAAATCACTTTGTGACTACCGCGGTTTCGGTTAACCTAAGTAAGCATCTTCAGATCACCGAAATAATTAAAATAAATCCCTTCATTAGGTCGTCAAATACATTAAAGTCATTACACAAAACAAAAATCACAAAAACAGGTCACGAAACATATTAGAACACTTTTTTAACTCTCAAAGTGGCAGACTGCAGTCTCTCGGGCGCAAATGCAATCCGCTCGAACCTTAGCGAGAATTTGCACATATTTGCATAATTGATAATTCAATCCACTTCCAATCGTAATAAAACTGGCACCATTGAAAAGGAAATGAATTAAACTTCAATTTTTGTATTTACAACTTTTTCGTAAAACGTATATCTACATACGTAATCATCGTTTTAAAATATGCATATCGTGTTACAGCTATTTCCGCGGGCGAATCTGCATACAATTGTACTGTTAATTCCCACTTCTTCAATGTTGAAATCTCCCTACTGAAGTATTTATATCAAGATTATAAAGCTACCATTGGATTCTTCAAGATTTTATCTTTCTAATGGTGCCTTCCAATCAGATGTCACTATTTTACTCAATTTATTCATACAATGTCTGTAAACCCTTGCGATTGGACAGGTTTTCAACCAATGAAACAGCCCATTTGTCAACAGATCTACGCCTACTCTATCAAATGTTTTGACAGATGGTTTTACACCATTTTGTAGAGAAAAGACTGACCTTTCTAACGGTGGGAACTAGAATAAACCAGTTTTTTTTTTGTTTGTCTAGACAGTAGAGAAAAGTACATGATTAGACCGATCTGTTGTGACCGATTGCTCGGTCTCGTTCCCATGTAATTCAAAGCACCCTTTTGTAAGACGGCAAAATGTCATTTGATTCATGTCTTTTTGTTATTCAAATAAAGATAACTCAAACACTTTTGTGAACTAAGGAAAAACAATTATACCGTTATTTTCTTCGATTTATCCTCTACACTTTGTTATTTCATTTTTTGGGCAAAGCATATATTAGTAAATTACGTTTCAATCTAAGCCTAGGTTTGTTAGCAGTCGTGTACTTGGATCTTAAAAACAGTTTTTTTCATAGTAAGAAATTTGAAATTTATAAATGTTTTATACAGTTCTATTTAGAACTAAATTACGAAACTTTTTTACGCATACAAAAAAAATACAAAAAATGTTTACTACTTGTTATGTAGGCCTAAAGTTGAACTTTTTCCTTTCGTTCATCATCCGGTCACATAAATATTACGCACATATAAGTTACACCAGCAAAACCGAAACTGCAGTCACCACAATAGAAAATAAATAAAAAGGATTGATAGACAGGTAAATTTATACCTAATTTATATTGTTACTAATTCTTTATTTGTAATACTAACTACAACGTTCTAACTACTTTCGTTTTCTAAATAATTATGAAATGCCATAAACAATCAATGACACAAAAACTGTTTAACTAAAGAAATTAACAGAATAAATTTAACACAACTTACATATTTTATTTCAGGAAGAGCCAATGGATCTATTTCCTCTACAGCATCTGCAGGCCTAAACACAAAACACAGCTATCATAAAGGATAGTTTCAAACTAAAATATTACAAAATCAGTTAAATGTTACAACCACTCTGTCAATGCTTTTTATTAATTTTTCATTGTGGACGTTTTGAACTATTTGTTTCACGGCAAGTTTTAGCTTTTATAATTTTAACTAAGGTTTAAGTAGTTCAGTTTAAAATTTCCATTGCTGGGTATATTTCAGTTATTTCCAAAAAAATATATACAAATAAGACAATTTTGATGACATCTGAAAGCCAAGTAAACTAGTTTACTTCAAGAGACAAGTATAAAAGATTGTTACAACAGGTGGTTGAACTTCTATTTAAACATTTCTGAATTTATGTACGTAGGTTTATTTTAGGGAATACTGCCCACGCTAATTTATACATCAACTAACGAGATATTACTGTAAATAAGTCCAACTAAATGAAACACATGTTCTGTTTAGAAGGCTGTGTGTTATTTAGAGTGGCCAGTCGAGTTCACGTCTGAAAAGGATACAAATGTTAGAGTAGTACGCTTGACTAACTGGAGGAAAACAGGTGAAAATCAACAACAAAAGCATTTATTTAAGTTCATAATACTATATACCATCACTTAGTGTCCCCACTCTGGCTGCAATATCCAAATATTTGCTAAATAAATTATAATGTACAGTAATGTAACTTGTTTTCAGATATTCAGCACAAAGATTTTTTAGTAAACTTACCATACATAATCAATCTCTTCTTCATCTTGTATAAATTCCTTGTCATCATTTACTTCAATATTGTTCAAATCTTCCTTTTTTACCAGATTTACTAATATATTTTCTTCCTTTAAAATATTAGAAGTAAAACTCTGGACACATGTTGGATCAAAACTCTCTTTTTCTTCTTTTATGTTTTTTACTATCCCACTTTCCTCTTGCATCGTCCCACCATTACAACTTTCTTCTTCTATCAGCTCAAAAGATACTTCTTCTTTTATTTCAACTCCACAAAATTCTTGTTTGATACCTACTGGCTTTCGGTTACTTTCCATACTTAAAAACTGAAACAAAATCAGGCATATTTGTAAAATGTGTAACGTCGGAATATATTTTCCGGAATAAGGATAAAAACTAATTCACTCATTTATACTTTAATTTCTTTTGTTATTAGTAAAAAATGTGATAGTTTAACATTCCAAAAACAATTTATACAATGAAAAACTAAGGCAGTATATATATGGTCAAGGTTTTTCCCCTTTTTTTGGGGGAAAAAATTTAATTATTGGTTCAGTATGGAGGGAGCATGCAATGCTCGTAAATGTGATACAAAATAAACCAAAAAGATAATGTCAATTAAAACTATTTAATGAACTGTTAAAATGATTAACAGCAAAGGTAACTATTTCAAATGTTGAATTAGTTAACAAGACAGCCCCACAAATTTAATATTAAAGAATAATGAATAACTAGAAAATATGGGTACAAAATAAAAAACTAATAAATAAAAACTCTAACTAACAAAACATCACAACTAAAAATAAATAAAACCAATTAATATGAATTTTCAAATTTTATCCGGTTGTTACAAGTTTTATTTTTTATTTTTATTGGTGATGATAACCGCCTATGTGTTCTCAAAAAAGGAATAAAAAGGAGAACATTTTCTTCAGTAAAAATCTACCCAGAAGTGAAGCTGAAAACTTAAGAAATGTTTAATGTATTTGACATGAGTGTAAATATTTATATACTATATGTTTTATTTATGTATTTTAAGTAAAAATATGTATGTTTGGCTCAGGACTTCGAGAACATCAAACCTTGCCTATAGATGCAGTTTGTGTGAAACTACTTTGTAGGGTACGCCCAAGGTAACATGACTGTAGCATCAAAATTAAATCTGGAGGACCGATGCAGTTTTGAAACAGGTTATTAGGTTATAATTCCAAAAAGAAAGGAATGGATGAGGATGAGTCAATAGGAGCTGAACAGACCTGGATAGGCTAGTCACCTAATGTAGACTGTTGAATGTTAAATAAAGATTGGAAATTAATTGTAATTTAAAGCTGGGGTTACAATAGACAACCTCTTGAATGTTTTTTTGTTTTGCAATGATAATGTCTTGAGAATGTAAACAGAACCAGTTTGTTTAATCAATAGATGAGCTTGTTATTTAATTTTTTAGATTTAGTTGTGAGTAGACCTACATACAAGGTATTAATTAGTCGGAGAGCTGACGACGAATTTAGGGAAGGTATTTTTGGCTAGTTAAAATAACAAAAAAATAATATTTTATTATTTGGAGAATCTAGAATCCTGAGTCAGGCAGAGGGTTTGCTGTTATTTTGCTACTGCGCAACCTATGACATCTGCAAAAAAATAAATGAAAAAAAATATGTTTTGGGCAACTTGAAATTTGTTTAATCTTTAATTTTAGCATCTATTTAACCCAGAAATAAACATCCCAGACTTTTATTTTGGTTTTAAAGTATAACCAGACCCCCCTGAACATATGTAATAATTATATCTCAGAAATATACTTTGGGCATTCTGAAATTTTTATAGCATGTTTATTAAATAATATTAAAAATACGTGTAAAGCGCCAGACGAATTAAACGGTTATTAATATTTCCCAGACGCGAATAGAGATAAATGAATGCGACAAAAAAGTCGTATGTAGCCAAGTGCCAGAGAGATAATTTATTGATACTTGCCGGCAACTGACGGGGCCTTAGCTCGAGTGAGTTTACCATATAGTGCTGTACCACCTTTAAGAAATAATGAAAATTTGGAATACGTACTGGGCAAAGACTGAGATGGTACATACAATTATATAAAAAGAATAAAAGACTTTACCAAGTACAACAAAAGATCTTTAACCTTACCTTATTTAAAGCTGATATCGAACACCTGAGTTAGCTATTTACAGGAAATAACAATAAATACAATTCATATAATAAACAGTTTGTTTATTTAACCTTACTGCAAGATGATATGCAGAAAAAAATTTAAATTGACATGCCCTTAATTATAGGATAAATAAAAAGAAATTTAAGAATAGTTTACTTTTACAATATTGATTTTAATTAAGTTTAAAAAGATCCCTCCCCGAAAGTAAAATTTAAAAAAACCCTCCCCATTTATAATAAAAAAGATTTATACAATTTATTAATTTTTTTTACAAGATTACAAGATTAGATACATTGCACCATGGATTTATTAATAACATTTATTTTGTTGCCCAACCTTAACACTAGGCCTAAATCAAATTAAATAATACAAATAATG
>JAGFPH010016016.1:2482-20065 GCA_018207615.1 Philaenus spumarius
GGTTTTTGCGCAAGATTGTAGTAAATTAAATTACCTTTCGAACGATACACCTAAAAAATTGCACACGGGCTTATGAGTGGGAGAAATTGCGCAAAAACCTCACATGAATAATGAAAAAACCATTTATCGGGAGATTCCTATCAATTTTGTTCCTTGTTCCGGGGAGTGTACCTAAATTACTTTTACACAGGATTGTAGTAAATTGAATTATCTTTCGAACGATATAGCTCAAAAATTGCACACGGGCTTATGAGTGGGAGAAATCGCGCAAAAACCTGACATTTATAATGAAAAAATCATTTATCGGGAGCTTTCTATCAATTTTGTTCCTTGTTCCGGGGACTGTACCTGAAATACCTTTGCACAGGATTGTAGAAAATTTAATTACCTTTTGAACGATATAGCTCAAAATCTGCACAAGGGCTTATGGGTGGTAGTAATAATGCAATTTCCTCGCTCTAACTTTGCCATTTTGGTTTAAATCAAATAAACCGCCATTTTGTGTAAAATCGAAAAATGAAAATATCAGTGTCTGGGACATCCTACAAGGACCCTTCCACTAAAATTTCAGCTATTTTGAAGCATATTTACTACCATTTTATCAAGGTGGGAAAAATCCATATACAGTACTTAAATCCCTACCCAAAAACGATTAATCGGTATAACTCCGCCATTTTGAATCCGATCGAAAAACAAAAAAAAGTATATCTGAAGAATCCTACTAGGACCCTTTCACCAAAAAATCAGCAATTTTGAAGCATATTTACTACTACTTATCGATCCGGGAATAAAACAGATATATATATATATATAAAGTAATTTTCAAATTGAGTCGAGTGTAATAGCTCTTATTTTCTCCGAAAATTCGGCTAAAATTTTATTTTTATTGTGAAGGGGCTGTTGCCCCCAGTTCACCAATTAGACGTAACTATGTAAATTTCGTATGTTATTATTTATTTTATTTCCTATAAAACACTTAAAATTAATTAATTGCCAAATTTTCCGTTCTCTAGCAGGAAAGTATAACAATCAACATTCTAGCCTGTTTTTCAATGAGTTGGTGAATGTTGTACTTTTAAAATGAACTGAACACGGGACACGGTACCTCAACTTATTGTCTGTTAGTTCTGCAAAATCGTCATTTCCACAGTTAACTATCCAGTCTATGCATCTGTAAATAATAACTTTGCATTGATCCCATAAAGTTTAATTATTTTAAACACATCTATCAGTTTATTTTTCCTATTACCAACATCCTTTTTTTTTAATAATTGGAATATAAATGCTACTTCAGCAGCGAAACATAACTAACAAAATAGTCTCAAGTCCCTCATTTAAATAATTCTTTGTATAATAAAATCATTTATAAGTGTAATTTATTAGCGCGCCACAAAAGTGAGATGTGTAAAATCCAATATAAAATTCAAATTTAGCACTTCAAAAAACATAAAGAAAGTGAGTTTCGTCAAAAATGGTAGACAAATAACAAATTTGGGTTTCACGTTCGCTTGGTTTGTTTCAGAAATATTGCAATATAAGATTTGTAATCAGTGCATAAAAAACAGTGTGTTAATAATACAATTATTTTCCCCCCGCGTTTTTAATGGTGGGGGCACATATTGATAATTGGGAATTTTGGACTTTTCTGGTTAACTGTACTTGAGGTGCTTCAATCCTGCTGCACCTACGGCTTGATTTTGAAAAACTCGGAATCAAACCCATGACTATCAATCCGTAAATATATGTATTTGAAATTTGACAGTTTGAATCAATTGTTTGTTTTGTAAAGGAACAGTTTGAGGCATTAAATTTTACAAATTCAAGTAACATTAAAACGGTCGTATCTACAAACACTTTTAATGTCCGCCTTTTAGAAAGGTAAAAAGATTTTTTACACTAAATAAGTCTGCAAGCGTGTGCGCTTACGTGGAAAGTTTCATCTCTATATTGTTAGTGGGTTTTAACTAATAATTTTTAATTAAAATATCACATACAGACTGATAGAAGGAACGCTCATTTTAGGACATACCTTCATAGGAATTTTTTCATTTTTACGCTTAGAATCATATCCTGAATGGCGTTTTCCGCCAGTTAGTGCACGCCCCTCTTGGGGACGATGTCTAGGATCGGACGGCGATAATATTTTATTGCAATAATAAATTTAGTCAAATGCGTTTCATTTATTTTGACCCAGAAAACTGTTTGTTTACACAAATTTGTATTAAATTTATGCAATTAGTAAGTACTTAAGAGTAGTCCTGGTTACTAAACCATATTTGCAATATTTTTATTGGCAGAATCTATTTCACTTAGGAGGTAAAATGGAGGCAATACTCAGCGTTTGTGTAACTTTCCAATTTCCATAGTTAATTAATAAAGCAAACACAGTTTAAAACACGAAAAACTTAATGCTAAAATGTTTCTAAATGCAATACTATGGATACAATATTGTTTGTTGCTTTTTTAGAACAATAATAAAGTCAACAAAAACAGAATCAGCTGGTGCCGATTGTTACTATATCATCACAAACAATAAGTCAGACAAAACTCAAATCAGCTGACTCCTACGAGTTTAGTATTAACTGAAACAATTCTTAAAAGAACTTACCAATAGTATAAATTTAATAAAAACTTGTATAAACAAACAGCTTTATGTCTCAAAATAAATGAAACTGATTTGATTAAATTTAATAATTGCAATGATAAATAACAGAGGGGCATGCACTGTCTGTCGAAAAATACCATAAGTCCGTTATTCTCTAACCAATTTTTTTAAAACGAACTTAATCGATAGGGAATTCAATTTGCAAAAAAAAAAGTTATTCTTGACATTTTTTCGGGAAAGGGCTAGTTATTTCGTTATTTCCGTTCGAAAGTTGTAAACGGTCGCCATTTTTAAAATATTGAAGTCACGTCAACTTAACTTTTTTCCCATTTAGGTAATACTATCAAAAGGTTGATATAAATTTGGTATTATTTCGTTTAGTAATTTTTTAGATATGCACTAAAAAAAAAACATTTTGGTCACAGTAGGACAACCAAAATGATTTTAGACAAATTAACAGTGATTTGATGTTTACTTTGTACCCAAGAACAATTCCAAAACAATATGTGACAAGAGTTATGAAGCACCCTGTTTAATAACCCTCTTTTTACATTCGTCCTTACATATTCCCATTAAAAATTAACTGTCAAAACATTTTAATAAACTTCACAAAGTCTTTGATTCTTATGTTGATTAATTCCCTACGACTTGTACGAGAATTAATTCTCGCACAAATATAACACAACAGTAAAGAAAACTTTATGTATTCATACATTTCTTTGTCTTTCACTAGAAACCTGAAAAATGATAAGTCTTTATTTTTCACAGATGTATTGTTGCAGTTTTTATAGGAACATTTAGATCCTCCACTTTTTGAACAGGACTGCATTGCAAAATGTAGCAGCTATTTACTTTACACACTAACAGTATTTACACTATAAACCATATTACATACTAAAACCATATTTACAAACTTACATTACTTAAAAAACATTAGAAAAGAAAACCAACTAAAATGTATTTATTTAGTACACTGCTATTACAATGTGGGAAATGAATCGCATTGACAAATATGGGGCTACGCTACCAAAGCTTGTCTGAGACACAACAATCTGCGCTCAAGGTCACATGACAGTCGGACCTCTCTGTCTCTCCTTCTCTTTCCATTCTTGTCACACACTCGTCTGCAAAAAGAGCGCTCAGCGCTCCTAACGGCGGGATGCAAAATCACACTTTTATACCTACTTTAATGGGCTGAATTCTACCCATTTAAACTGTTCGTCTTATTGATATGTAGTCATTGGTAGAGCCGACCCTTAAGATACTAGGTAGTAGCAATGACCGGCGCTCACCCATATCCCATCCACAGTTTTATCTCTAGGTTTTTGATAAATTTCTTTAAAAAAATGTATACTTTATTATAAAAACATTAAAAAATTGTAATTGGACATTTTAACAGTATACAAACATAGTTTAAAAAACAAATTATTATATATAATACTTATCGTCTTCAATATTCCGTTTTCGTCACTAAACGACGGCCGTTTCGGCTATTCAGCCATTTTCAAGTTTATTATCAGGTTTCCCTTCGTCACAAACGCTTGCACATAGTTACACAACAATTACATAATAAACAAAAAACACTTGCACGCCAATACTGCTTAAACCTATTGATTCAATGAGTGGACTACATTCGATGGTGTAGCGGTGCGTACCACCGGATTGGTTGAAAAAACAATTTAAGTGCGTCAACTATGTAGAAATACGCTAAGTTTTTCAATAAGGATTTTTGCTTCATTAATGCGAGTAAAGATTCGAGTGGTTTTTGTGGTCGCCGATCAAGAATATAATACTAGAATGGAGTTTGAAATGGGGAATCGGGAACATGGCTAATTCATATTTTGAAAACTTAAAAGGGTATTTGTGTCTCTGAGTACAAATCTAATGCAAAACACATTTACAAATGCAAGTAACGGCTCTAACAACTTAAATCTTGGGATACAAGAATTAGTTAATAATTATTTTTGTAGATGGCGGAATACACATTCTTGACCACGTCAGCCACAATTAGACCAGTCACCGTAGACGCAAGAATCGTGTTAGGTCGTAAAAAGTTGCACCGTTTTGAATTTTGGGGATTTAGTTAGGATAAATACCATAGTGTAAAACCAAGTTTCCAGCTCGAAAGATCTGAGCTAACTGCGTAGTGCTCAAAAACCTCGAAATATTCTGATTTTTTCAGTTTTTGGCTTATAACTTCTAAGAGAAGCATACTTCAGAAAAAGTCATCATTTACACTTTTAAAGTAAACAAAATTTGCTACAATTTGAGTGCGACCGCAGCTCTGTAGGTCTAATAGGTCCCAAGATACGGGCACTTCAAAAATTTACCATTTTCCCAAAAAAGTTCGAAATTGTAGTTTTAGCCGTCTTCCGAGCATCCTACGACAAAAGTCATGGGGATATAGTTGTAGAGCAGTTATTTAGCTTTAATTTAAGCACTAGCGGAATCCTGTAGGACGAATAGTTTCCTTGTTATCAGGAGAAAACGAAAAATTAAGGAAATCGAATTTTTCAAGAAATGGATCTCCCAATGTAAATTGTCATTAATATTTCACAGTTACCAAAATGTTATCAAAATGATATTATATGAGTAAATGAGCTTTTGGCGCTCCTTGACTGTGGATGCTGTTAGACAGTTTTCCATACTTCTAGACCTTTATCTAACTTAAGCATAAATCCTATTATTCCATCAACTTACCTTCACCTGATTATTACAGTGCCTCTTCCTTACATCTGACTTATTATATCGCGTTTCGCACGCAAGATCACGTGATCAACCGTCTCTTCATGCATGGCACATAATCGATACGATACGTCTCCTTCTGCAGTTTTTATGTGCTGTTTTTGATCTACAGTTTTGATTTGTTTCCTGCAATTCCATGCTCAACGATTTAGCATATTACCTGTCTGTAGAGCCTTCCTAAGAAGTAGAAGTCTTTTCGCGAGGCATCTATCTGAGCAGGATTTCTTTCCAGTGTATTGTCTGTTATATTAGAAATATATTGGAAGAATTTGTTTGCACCCCGATCTTGCGTAATCTGATGGCAACTCCCTTTTCATGGTACTTTTATGATATTTTACGATTTTATCGATTTTGAGGGACTTTAAGCAATGACTACATTTCATATATCAATAAGACGAAAAGTTCCAATGTTAAAAATTTAGACCAAGGAAGCAGGTATAAAAGTGTGATTGCGCCATCGGCCGCTAGGATTCGACGGTCACGGTCACAAAAGTGAACCTCTCTGCCTCTCCTTCTCTTTCCATCCTTGTCCCACATTCGGCCGGCAAAATGCGCCCTGAGTGCTTCTAGCGACTGATAGCGCAAACTCACTTTTGCGGCCTTCGAACTTGCGTCTTCTTGTATTTTAAGTTTTTATCGATTTTGGGGGAACCAGACGGACTGTAAGGTCGTGTAAAAAACAAAATGTGCAGAATAATCTCCTAGCGGGGAAGCTTGCAAAATACAGCGGAGTTTACATCTCGACCTTGTGGCCTCGAATTATAGACTGCGCTTTACGAGTTTGCCTCGAACTTGCGTCCTGTTGGCGTAGGGTTGTATAGTAAATTCGCGCCAAAAACAAAATATGCATTATAATCTCCTATATTTATGTTTTTTATAAACCCAAAAAAATTTAATTGTAGTCCGAAAAATTAAAAAAAAATGTTTACTTCCAGTCAAAAACGTGCGTTCTTTTGATGGACGTATATGTCCGCCTACGTATGTATCACAATTTTAATGACACCCCAAAAAGTGTTTTGGAGAACACGATAGGTGCTCATTGACCACTCATGTCCGTTGGTTTCACTTTTAGAGTCATCGCAATAGCTTATATTTCCCATAGAATTTCGCTAATAAATGGTTCACTTGGTTTGTATTATCAGTTTATGTGTTAGACGAGTGTATTGATTGAACATCTCAGTAGTACTGTACAAATTGCCACTCAAGTGTTAATGAAATACAAGCACGTGGAGATTTTAACAAACGAGGTTAAACAAAACATCACATAATTGAGAAAGTCAGGCGAAGGTGAAATGATTGCGTGTGTGTAGTGTATATCAATGGCAGATTCTGTTATAGTGTTACAACTCTTATGCAACTATTCCAACAGTTTTTACCGTCCTTCAGATACGTTACACTTTACTGGGGAAGAAATATTAATGAAAAAAAATGTTTGCGAGCCGAGTGTCCACTTGAGACAAAACAGTGTCGAGACTAAGTGATAAGGGCCTGAAAGCAGTCTGGGAATCAAGCAGAGACTGCACGTGGACATGCTCATGCCCGCTCTCATGAACTTTTTGTTTATCCTTCAGTGGACCTAACCTGGGATCGTTGGACACATTACTTCAGATTAGGCTACTTGGTGTCTATTATCTTACATAATTTTTGAGGAGGAAAAAACCATCATGCTACTCCTACCGGGTAGTGCCGGACTCCTACTGGCTAAAACCATCCCCTCACTCCCTATCAGCTATTATCTCCTATGGTGATCCTTTGCTCTTTCTCCTTCTGACTCGTAATACTTCTAATGAATTTTGTACGTGCCATGCACTTTCACCTTCCCAACATCCATCGGATTAGTCTTACTCAGAGTACCGTGGCTACAATACGTTAACCAACTTTTCTCTGTCAGCGTCCCATCTTGTGTATTTAAACTATGTATGTTCAACAGTGTCAATTTTCCTGTAGTAAACGCATTCCAGGATCTTCTCTACTTCTAAACCTGTGGAGAAGGTATTGGCCAAACTCCCCATGACCTTTAAGCACCTGTGTAATATAGTAGTCTATCTCTCCATATGTCCTGTTTATCCTGCTGACTATGTCTGAGATGAGCCTCTTATAAATTTTGCTATACTATTGCCTTCTGCTCACTTGAGCTGCCATTACTTCAATGTTTTTTTTTTTTGTAGATATTGTCCCCTCGAACTATTCTAGCTCTCTCCTCTATGAGCATATCTATGGGGAGCATTCCTGCCAATAAATAGCCACATCCGTCGAGACAGTCCTATTTGCACTAATGCACCTGAGGGCCATTCTTCTTTGGAGTTTTTTTAATAATTATTCCCTTGTATTTTTGTAATTTTAGCACTTCATGCCATATCGTTGACGCATAAAGTATTACCGAATACTCCGCATTCGTCATTTCTTTTCTCTTATCTGCCCTAGGGCCAGAAGTATTATGATGATGATGATGATAATCCCCTTGGCCGCCATTTTCTATAGGGTTAAAATAGAGACCTCTAATTTGTGCCATTCTTCTTTATTTATCAAGCCCTTTAAAATGACTTATCACTTGATGGGGGTTTGTATTTAAGATTTTTTAATTACCGTACCCTCTCAACCCCCCTTTTTGGGGTAAGGGATGAAATGGTCGGTTACACCAAAAATTCATCTCCCTTTGTCATATTAAGATACCCCGAAGCTCATTTATTTATTTCTACTTGTTCCAAAGTTAAGGGGGGGGGACTTTTTGGACACCCGTTATGTACATTTTAATGACACCCCAAAACGAGTTCTGGGACCATGATTTAACCCCGATCTTAGGTCTCACCAGAAGGGTTACTGCAATATCTCATATTTCCTGTGAAAATTCGCTAATAATTATAGCAAATATAAATTCATATTAGAACAACACACAACAGAGAAAGTGAGAACACAAACTTTAGATCTTGGTCGCACTCAAACTAACATTGACTGGCGTAATTGGATGGCTGTAGTACTTTTCCTCCCTAGCTGATCGTACGGGCCTTAATATTTTAGGATTTTTTTATTTCTATGTGAAACTTTTTATACGGTTTTAACAAAGTACAATTTCTTTATTTTAACGAGTGAATGTGTTTTTCTGTATTTAATAGACTATAACGTTATTTCCAGTACATTTTGAAAACAAATTAAAAATATTAAAACGCCAATACACAAAATATCTGCAGCTTATTAGGTGTGTGATTATTTATGTTTTTTTTTTTTGTGTATCCATGTTAAAAATTGTAGCCTATGTGCCTAACACAAATTCAATTACTGTTGTATATTTCTTTAAAACAAAATTAAGCACTTTTCTTTCTAATATTGTTTTTAGTTTTGACTACGTACCTGGAGAATGTCTTTTTAATCTATAAGTTGGGTGAAAGCCATTATAAATTTGTAACTCCATTAAAGTGTTTGTTTTGTGTTACAAATTGTTACATGAAAAGGAATTGAGTATAACTCGGCTTTTGGTATGTCAGTTAAAATGTTGGTTTAGTGTCTAAAGAGTACCCTGTAAAGTTATTTTGAGTTAAGGAAAGTAAGAGCTCCGTTCGATAAGGACTAAAAGAGGCAAACTCATGGCGAAGTCTGCATCAGCATATCTTGAAGTGCTAATATTGCCTGACATTGCACAACTAAACTTAAATGTTACAACACAGACAACAGAGATAAGTTGTCTACGCCTGGTGCAAAGCAATGATACGAGTGTACCTACTTGTTATTTTTTCACATTAAAAATATTACGTTGTCTTGAAGAAGGTTGACAAGATTGGGCGAGATAAATGGGAGTGGACTGGATTGCATCACGTATTTTTGTGTCTTGCTTGACAATCTGGTGTTTTACTAAATTTAAAACCCAGTTGAAATTGCACTGCAGACCGAATACAATTTCTAAACTGTTGTGCATCTTCCAACAACAATTCATGGAGTGTTGAACAAGCTCCAAATTCATTTAGTCGATCTTATTATAGCTTATTTTTTGCAGCTCTTCTTTTTCCCTTAACGTTCACAATATTTTATACGTATTAAAAAAGCTATAGGGCGCTAATTGGAAAAAAGATAAAAAACTTGCGACCAAGTCACATAATTGACTGCGAGTTGACTCTCTAGTCGACGCGAAATTTTTCCTGATCACGAGACTGCAGTCGAGTCGAGTCTCACACAACTGTCTCGAGAGCGTTTGCCATCTCAAATGGACAGCACCCTAAGAACAATGTCGAGACTTTCTGGAACACACACGGCGGTTTTTTGTCGGCTGCGGATTAGTTGCCGTCGCTGCTCATAAAATATAAAGTGTGCACACAGGGCGGTAAAATTTCCGATGCTATATAAAAGCCTCATTGTGAGATTCATTGAAACTGAAGTGTTTAGTTCATTAATCACGAAGTGAGCTATGGAATATATTATTTCTTTTAATGTTTTATTGATATGAACAAAGAACAACTCTCGTTTTATTGTTTATTCCGTCGCCAATTGCAGAGGAAGCAATATAAAATTTAAAAAATAGACTTATTTGGGTTCATGCAATCAATAAAAGAAGAGAACATTTTGGAGCATACTACCTTTGTTTCCTGATTTGAGGAATTATAAAGAAACATTTTTCAATTATTTCAGAATGGCGGATTTGTTATTTATTTGATGAACTGCACACGCGGCTGAAGGGGATAGTATTCTAAGAAATAATACTAAATAAGGATATTTGGCGAACATTTGGTCACGTTCGCCGCTGTTTCGGCGGAGACTGTGAAATATCCGTCGATTGTAGTGGCAGCGAGCGGTAGATGAACCGACCGTTTATTTTTCCGACCAATGTGTATGCTCTAATACTCTCCTTCGTGCCGCGTATTATATTTCAACTACACTGGATTCCACGTTCACCGTGCAGTACAGGTCTTACGGGAGAGTAGACGTGCTACTACCATTGCAGCGAACATCACGTTTATTGTCATGCGGGTTGCGTCAACTGACCGAGCGTTGCATGGGAGTTGATGTTTTTTTGTTGGCTGGTACAGCTGAGACTGTCGTATGGATAACATGGCTTATGGGAGCTCTGTACTGTACGGTAAATGTGGAATCCAGTGTAGACATGTTACGATTATAATGTGTATATATTATATGACGTAGGAATTTTTCTAAAAATGAACGAATGGGTATTTGTTCTCTAAATTTGTACAAACTAATCTATATATATAAAAGCGAAATACCACTCTCTCACTCATTGACTCACTCATCACGATTTCTCAAAAACTACCGAACGAATTGAAATAAAATTTGGTATGTAGCTTCCTCTAGGGCCATAGGTGCTCACTAAAAAAGGGTTTGAATAAATTCGAAATTTTAGGGGGGGGGGGTTGGGGGAATCAAAGTTATTAAAAAACGATTTCTTCAAAACTACCGAACGGATATTAATGAAATTTGGTATGTATGTAGCTTCCTCTAGGGCCATAGGTGCTTACTAAGAAACGGTTTGAAAAAATTCGAAATTTTAGGTGGGGCTTGGGAGGATCAAAGTTATTAAATCACGATTTCTTCAAAACTACCGAACGGATTGGAATGAAATTTGGTATGTAGCTTCCTCTAGAGCCATAAGTGTTCACTATAAAAGGGTTTTAAAAAATTAGAAATTTTAGAGGGGTTTGGGGGGTAAAAATGACTAAATCACGATTTCTCCAAAATTACCGAACAGATTGGAATAAAATTTGGTATGTAGCTTCCTCTAGGGCCAAAGGCGCTCGCTAAGAAAGGGTTTAAAAAATATCCAAATTTTAGGGGGATCAAAGTTATTAAATCAAGATTTCTTCAAAACTAACGAACGGATTGGAATGACATTTTTTATGTAGCTTCCTCTAGGGCCATATTTGCTCACTAAGAAAGGGTATGAAAAATTTCGAAATTTTAGGAGGAGTTTGGGGGGCTTCTGAAGATCATAATTTCAGATCTTTTATTATTATGACAATAGTGCTTTTATTATTTAAGATTTACATATATAAAAGCCAAATACCACTCACTGACTGAACACTTAAAAAGAATACAATTACGTTAAAAAGACTGAAAAACCAACCACCACGGGTAACGCCGTACGGGTCAGCAGCTAGTACAGTATATTGATGATAAAAGGTTGTATGTATATTCATTTTATAACCTCGAAGAAAATCTTATAACACATTATAGCCTACATTACTTCTATAACTCATATTAAAAAAAATTTGCTTCACAAGACTTTTATTATTGATTGAAGTTGTAAACATAACCCCAAAGTATAATGTACGCTAGGTTTTGTAAGTATTACAGATGATGGGCGAAATCAGCTGTTATATTTTATTGTTACTCACGTGCGTACGGACGTACACTCGCTTTTATAGGAGTTGATCATTTTATTGCATTTTATTTTCTAAATTTTTAGCAAAAATTTGTTAATTGTTTTTGGTTTTTCGTATCGAAACACCTCTTCTTCATTTAGTGCTGAAGTTTACTGTCTTCACTTACTTACTTAGCATCTTTTATTGTGTACATAGTTTAGATTTAAAAAAAAAACTAGTACCATAATTTGTCCGTAAAAGAGGTCCGCGTACGATCGTAAGTGTACTGTATTTCCTTTGGCCTTATATGGATGGGGAGGGAAGGAATGAGTTTACATTTAGTGGCGCAGTGTGAACTGTATCACCACGTAGCAAAATACGATAAGAATTAGACGATAACAAATACATTCATACAAAATTAATAAGTAATTAAATTGTATCTGTCTTACACGCGATGTCTAGTCGAATTAATCTTGGCTAGGCCTGAGTGTTGATATCGTTTTTCATTCGTTGTTATAAAATTATAAACTTATCAAAGAAATGAAGTCGCAATACAATTAGTGTTTATTATTAAGTATAGTTCTCGAGATAACCGTTATCAACCAAGTAGTGTATGTAATTAGTGATTTGCGATAACGTACTACATACTTGCCTGCACTGGCTGTCAGCTTCTCGTGTCATGGACTATTACAGCTCCAGGTTTTTGCTTGCATCCGTAGCTTTGGCTGCCCCAAAATAAATTCGAAAATTCAATTCAATCTTTCATCGAACAAGTTGTTTGTGAACATCCAAACTATGATTCGTAGATAAAAAAATTGGTTAACCATAAATTGTTCTCATATTTCCTTACAAACAAGATAAACTCGTATAAAAGCGAGTGTAGGCCTACGAACGTACGTCCATGAGTAGTAATAAAAGAGTCAGCGCATGGTTGAATTGTTTGTTTTATTTGTTAACATATAACAGCTGATTTCGTCCAACACACGAGCAGGGCCGCTTTTCCGAATAGGCACGCTAGGCACGTGCCTAGGGGCGCAAAGGATTTGGGGCGCCAAATTTTGAATACGAAAAAAATAAAGAAGGCGGAAAATGATGCCGTAAGGTAACTTATAATTTATGAAGAAGAATGTTTATGCCATGAAACTCCTTACGGCTGCCGGTTGCCAGTCCGGGACACGGCGGGTCCGTAGGTGGTGGATAATGGTAAGACTCTCTGACTCTCCAACAATATCAAAAGAATAGTAATGATAAGAGCCAACGGAAAGAAAGAGAGTTAAGGGAAATTCCTTCCCGAACCAAAACTGGCAAATCAAGAACTCAAAAAGAAATGCTCTGCTGGGTTTTTTGGCCCCCTATTATTTTATTAGTATTCCATACCTCCCAGATCCTCCCCCCCCCCCCCCCCCCCCCCCCCCCGTATAAATCAGGTATGAGGGGCGAAATTGTTTGAAGTGCCTAGGGCGCTAGTGAGGTTAAAAACGGCCCTGCACACGAGGACAGTAATGGCTTTCATTTTGAGCGGCCAGTATTGTCAGTTAGAAGTGGCAGCCAGTGACATGGCCGGACAGTTAGGCATACACTCGAGGACAATAATGGCAGCTAGAAGTGGCAGCCAGTTACATGGCCGGACAGTAGGCATACACACGAGGACAGTAAAGCCTTCTGAAGACGGGGACAGTAGTGGCGGCTAGTAGTACTAGCCCAGTAATGGTCGCTAATAATTATCCCTCTACTGTCCCCGTGTGCAGGAGTACTTTTTCTTCAACGTCCAGTTGGCTACTGGCGTCCGCCAAACTCAAGCAGGGTTGAGTCTAGTGGACGCCAGAGGGCTAGTAACAGGGTCACGTGACCTAGTGGCAGCCATTATTGGACGTGTCTTTAAAGGTACTGACCGTTGACCGCCACTAAAGCGCTAGACTCTGTTGAGGAATGAACTACTTTCGTATTTAATTTACGCATTTTCTTTTATTGCGAAATATGTTCAAAATTGTTTGTTAATATATCTTGAAGTTCTTCACTTAAACAATTGACAATAACACTTACAGCCTCGACAACAGCTTTCCTCGTACTCTTTATCAACCTCATCCATGTTCTTACACATGTTGCACTCAAAATGGAAGCCATTCCTACCCTCGTGTGGTTTGCCAGCACTGGCCATTCAAAATGGAAGCCATTACCTTCCTGTTTTGTATGCCTACTGTCCGGCCATTTCACTGGCTGTCATTTCTAGCTGCCAGTACTGACCGCTCAAAATGGAAACCATTAAGCGGCTTATAGACGGGGCAAGTAGGAACGGAAAGTTGGTGTAGCAAGTGCTTGCCGCCAGTAAATTGCCTCCTACTTGCCATGTCTATAAGGTTACTTTCACATTCAGGGCCACTTTCCACTTGCCGACAGTAAAATCAAACATACTGGTGGCAAGTACTTTCTGATTCTCTGGCTGCAAGTACTTGCCACATGTAAAGGTATTTGTTGCAGCAAGTAGTAACCTCGCCAGTACTTGCTTCTTCTACTTGCCCCGTCTATAACACCCTTTACTATTATAATCCTTGCAACTCAAGATGAAACGCCAGTGATGTATCTTTGCTGCTATATACGTACTATTTCATTGACTAGTCTTTTATTTCAGGAGTACATGCAGCTATTTTAACCAATTTTTCCATGATTTCAGATTGTCCGAGATGCGGAGACGTTGGCTATGCGCATGAACCATCGTGGCGCATGCGCGTGTGATAACGATACAGGAGATGGAGCTGGTGTACTTACGGCCATCCCTCATGATTTTTACTCGCACGAACTTAGGTAAGTTACCATTTATTTAATCCTGACAAAAATCTCATCAGAGTAGCGAAATTAACGACTTAGAGTTAAAAATTATTTGTTCTGCGAAAGTTTTATTTTAACCGATTGTCGTCGGAAGGTTTTTGAAGTGAAACTTCTTTAGGCTCGGGTGGGCAAATTGGCCTGATTGAAACGGTACCCCTTTTCCAACTCCAACAGAGAAGAGAGAGAGAGAGAATCATTTCTAGTCATAGTCTACGCGCATGCGCCGCTTGTACTTTGTTAATACGCAGCATAGGGAACCAGTAGACGCTTGCGTATTATACTGGACATTAACTGAACACGTTTTAATATGTATTTAATTTTTGTTGGTGTCTATTAAAGATAAGGGACGAAATCAGCTGTTATATGTTTGAATCGTTGTTTACTGTTTTAAATTATTTTTGTTTACTCCGTCTTCAAAATAATCTACTTAAGCCTACAAACAACAAACTTTATTTGAGTCCAAGAACAACTTAAATCCAAAGTTTTATTTTTTCAGAACATTTTATGGGACTAAATTTCAGCTTTGCATGAAAATAAACTACCCAGTAGACGATTTACCTTATCAATCAATGAAATTGAATTAATTTTTTTAAATCTAGTTCAGCAAATCAATGTTTTCTTGTTTCCATGAATTGTGATAGGAAATATGAGCTTTTGCAGTGACTCTTATGGTGAGACCAAAGGTCGAGAGTAGTCAGTGAGCACCGATCATGGTCCCCAGAACACGTTTCAGGGAGTTATTAAGTATATATGTATGTGTGTATATATATATATATATATGTGTTCGATCGCTATCGGCCGCATTTTACTTCCGATTTGGTACACACGTTGGGTTTCTAAGTGGCTCGCAGGAGATTGTTAGCAAAAAAATCCAACAATTTTGGAAGCACTTTTTGCTTTCTCCCCTCCTGTAGTATATGGAGAAAGTATTTTTTCGTCCAAATTTTCGAATTTGAATTTTTAGTGGAATTATCTGTTTTGGTGCTCCCTGAACCCCCAAAAAATGTTTAGTGGAATTATCTGTGTTGGTGCTCCCTGAACCCAAAAATATTTTTAGTGGAATTATTTGTTTTGGTGCTCCCTGAACCCAAAAAAGTGTTTTTTTTGTGCTTTCTGAATGTGTGTCTGTTAGGATGTGCACAGAGCTGGAGACCATACCAACGGTCCGATTTTGATGGATTTTGGTATGTAGGTGTAGTTCTAAATATCTCCAGGTATTTTAAAAAAAAATTTAAATTTTTGATTTTTTAGGGGGTTTACCCCTCAAAAATGGCCAAAAAACATGAAAAATCAAAATTTCTCAAAAACGGCTCTAACGATTTTGATCAAATTTGGCTTATTTGTAGCCCTTAATGTACCCTATCATATGCAAAAAAACAGGATCTTTCTAAAAATTCTCGTTTAGGTAATAATAACTGAGTTTCAACTGGGAGAAAGTATGTGGTAGTTATCTGGTACCGTTTATTTAACCTAAAGTAATTTTTTTGTAATTTTGTACTAAAATGATTTTTTTTGAGTTTTTATCTAAAAAATAAATTCAGGAGATTATTCTTCACATTTTGTTTTTCACACGACCTTATAGCTCTGGTGCCCCAAAATCGATCAATACGTAAAATACCATAAAAGTACTTGGTTAAAATCCACGACGGATATTTTCCTAGGGACAGCTTCAGTTACGAGGCCGTCAGCCATGATGCCAACTCGCGAAGTCCCCCAAAAAAAATAAACAGCCTCCGGTGCTGGAGGCTGAGGTGCAAACTAATTATACTTACATATTTCGTTCACGCAGGCAGCTATTCAAAGGACTTTCTTGTGTAGACCAATTTCCCAAATAGTTGGTTTAAATCCTAAAAAATATAAACTTAATTTTGGAAATTTGCTTAACTCACGTCAGCGGTTCAGCTGCGTTGTCGAATTGTGTTATTCTGCAGCATATCGTTCATTTCTCGTATAAAAATTCCTTTCGCTGAATTATTCACGTGTTGGGCTCCTCCTTAGTGGAAAACCATCCACTTTCAGTAGGCCTACTAGCATTGTATTTGGATAACCTAATAGAACTCCGATCCAATGCAATATTTCAATCCACTTGAAATTCGACAATAGTGGAGCGATCTATGGGGGAAATGACGGAAGCTTTGAATGCCTTGAATGACTTCTCCCTAGCGCTACCCCGCGGCTCGATCATGCAATATTTTCCCTACAACCTTTTTTTCGCCACACTTCCGCCGTATGCATGCATAATCTATTTTATTATTCATGATCTATGCTACTAGTAATGAAACGTATATTCACTCTATCCATCGCATAGTTTCTCCGTCATCTGCAACCAGGCATTTAATAAACATTTCCATTGCAATTTCGTATCCCATTCTTTTGTTAATTCACAATGGTAGATCGGACCAAGTTTAAAAACCATTTTACCTTGGACTGCACAAACTAATTGTACCAGTTTACGTGGTAAACAGCCTGACAGCGTTTAGAATACAATTAAAGTGTCGTTTTAACTTGTTGTGAAAATGAGGGTACCATGTTGTTTATAAATAAGTCATGTGATTTGTAGAGGGCAGTAACTAGGAATTTTGCGCCCGTGGCGGCTCTATGAAAGTAGCGCCCCTACTTATTAGCGAATTTCCATGGGAAAGATGAGCTATTACAGTGACCCTTATGGTGAGACCTTATCTATGGTAGAGGCTCGCCGCGCGCTAGGCCAATCGAGAAGGGGCATAGCAACCGATGCACTTCGTGTTGCCAGATTTCTGTTAAATTTTTCGGCATTTGAAAGTCATTGCAAACAGGTGAAGTGTTTCAACATGTAACAATGCGGCGATGCCTCCCCACACCAACGCACTCGGCCGATCCTAAAGCCCAGTCCACACTTGCAAACTTTGAAACTGTTTGTTGTTTCTTCGTTCATGTTTGTCTACAGTTTTCAAATTGTTTCGCAACTGTTTGCAAACTGTTCTGAAACAAATGTTTGTCATTGTTTTGTGTCCACACTAGCTGGGCAGTGTTTCTCGAGATGTTGACTGAAGAAGACGTTCTTCTAGCTTGTGCTAGTTTATATTTAACTATACACAATGAGGTTAGCTTACCTTGGAGAAGGCG
>JAGFPH010016018.1:0-20064 GCA_018207615.1 Philaenus spumarius
CATGAGATGGTATATTTGTGTATAATTTTATTTGCAATACAAATATATCGCAAATTGTCCTAAAACCATTTTAAAGAATTGTGGTTATATTAAGTTCAAATTATGGATACAAGAATCAAAAAACTAAATATAGTATTTATATTAAAAATAAAATTAGCAAATAAAGGAAAACCTCTTTCCGAAGGATTGATGAAGTGTTTGAACCAAATGTATACTTTCATCGGTTGAAATTTTTCTTTAACAACCTTAAAGTCTATTCAGAACATGCTATGGGTTGACAATTTTGTTAAAGAATAACAGAAAGTATTCTACAAGATTTAGATAAGAACATCTAATACAAATATTTTAGTATACTTTAATCAGAAGCTAGCAAGCTTTATCGTCAATCCCAGATAGATATAATTTTGTCTGACATATATTTTACGTAAAACGTTTGACTTATATATTAGAATAGGCAAAGTAGTACGATTTTGCCGCGAATAAATACATTTTTGCCTACAGCTCCGATTTGGATGGAGCTTTCTGCATAGTGTCAGAAAAATACCAGGAAAAAAGTCTACATATGACTAGTTTCGGGAGAAAGTGCTTAAAGTGAATCTAAAATTGCATTATTTTATGAAACTTCTAAAAATAGATGAAAAGCAGGGAAAATCATATAATTTCTGAACACGCGAAATGCCCCCAGTGCACCCCCATAATACTTACCTTATGTCCATTATTTTGGTAATAAGATACTAAAAGCTTATACAGTTGGAAACATTTTAACTTATGTTATAACAATACTAGGTACAAAAGCCTCCCCAGGTCGGCTGTTTTAGATGAGTTAGTAAAAAAATCTTAGGGCAAAATTTATTTTCGCAAATAGCTATCAGTAGGGTTGTAACCTAAAACCAGAAAACCCCAAAAAGTGCACTTGTGGTGTATAACGGTTGAATAAATATGACATTTCAAAATTGTTTTATAAAAATGATAACATTTACTTCCATTAAAAATAAATCGAAAGACAATCAGCTCTGTAGACTTTCAAAAATAGCTAAAATAGGGCTAACCTTAAACAAAAAACTAAAAAAAAAAAAAAAAAAGTGTCTTTATAAATCTATATATATAAAAGCCAAATCCACTGACTCACTGATCACGATTTCTCAAAAACTACTGAACAGATTGGAATGAAATTTGGTATGTAGCTTCCTCTAGGGCCTTAAGTGCTGATAAGAAACGGTTTCAAAGAATTTTAAATCTGGGGGGGGGTTTAGGGGTCAAAGTTACTAAATCACGATTTCTCCAAAGCCACTGAACGGATTGGAATTAAAAAAATTGGTATGTAGCTTCCTCTAGTGCCGTAGGTGCTGATAAGAAAGGGTTTAAAAAATTCGAAATCTTGGGTGGATTTGGGGGGCGTCAAAGTTACTATATCATAATTTCTCTAAAACTACTGAATGTATATGAATGAAATTAGGTATGTAGCTTCCTCTACGGCCGTAGATTCTCGCTAAGAAAGTTTTTTTTAATTCGAAATTTTAGGGAGGTTTGGGTTGGTCAAAGATATTAAAAAAAAAAAAAAAACACCCACCGGATTGGAATGAAATTTGGTATGTAGCTTCCTCTAGGGCCCTAGTTGCTCGCTAAGAAAGGGTTTTAAAAAATTCGAAATTTTAGGGTAGGTTTCGGGGGGACAAAATTACTAAAAATCCCCATAATAAATACATAGTGTAATAAATTTATTTATTGATATAATATATTTTTTGTTAATATACAGTCAACTTTGATTTGTCAATCCGTTCAAAGCCGGATAGGGCCAGCTAGGGTAATTATAAAATACAAATGACATTTTATAATGTTTTGATAATAATGACAACATTTGTTTACATTTAAAACAAACCACATCAAAACTGACCGATAAATCAGAAATATTTATCAATAGGGTCACCAAACGTTTAAGGCTTATTACACAAGTAAGATTGTTATATTTCTAAAGTATATTTTAATTATTTATAGTTTTGAGGATATTCTATGTTTTTAAACAATAGTAATGTAAAGTTAATACCGTGCCATACAATTAACCTACAAGTAAAAATCGGGAAAACCAAAGTTTAAAAATTCACATTATCTTCTTCATACACCAAGTTATAATAATATAAGTTACTACAATATAAATTGGAAATTACTTTTGGATACCTATCTGTAAACCTTGATAAAAGGTTTGACTTGTGATTATGGTCTCAGCCAAACCAGATTATACAATATTAACAACTGAAGGCCTACGGCATGGTTATTTATGGTCAACTTCACATAAATGTGTTTATTTACAATTAATTGGAATCCATGCGAATACTAAGTGTCAACTATTTTAAATGTATTTATTGAAATTTAACATCATTAAAATCGTAAATATTTGATTTTAAAAGGCAAGTATACCTATATTGTTCATGACTGTGTTCGTTTTGTAATAATTTATGTACTGTGCATGACTAGTGTTTACTGTAATAACTCATACTGTGCATGACTAGTGTTTGTATTGTAACAATTCATAATTATACTATCCTTGACTGTATTAGTATTGTAATTATTGAAAATCGCAAGTCCACTTTAACAAAGTTTTCAGTGAAACTAACTTTTTATAAATTTGATAATTCAGAATTTTTATATCAGAAAGTAGAACTGTCAAAAATCAGGCGTCTAATGGGTTTATATTTACATGCAAGCGAGTAAGGCTGAACGTATGTCTAGTACGTTGTTTTCCCCCTCATAACATATTCCATCAAGTTTAATAAAGTTTAGTTGTCTCTCGTGAGTCTAGGCGTCAACATTGTTTTCTTATTGAATATAAATTTCAGGAAGACTAAAATATGTTGAACTTTTTCATTTAGAACAATTATTTTAAAATAACTACTAGAAATAAGTGTTCTCTGTAAAAATATATATATATTGTTTATTGTGGCAGTTGGTTATCAATAATAATGTTTAGTAAAAGTTGTATATTCTTTTTAGCTATATACATATATTTTGTGTTCATTAGTTGAAAAAATATATTTTGTATTTTTAGGTTATGTAGGTTTACCCGGAGTAACATGGGACACACTTGATATGCACAGCAATTAATTGCTTTGGAACAAATTTACATTAAAAGACTGTATAGAGGAAATGTCATAACTATTGCGAATTTAAGTTTGTTAAAAAACTATTAGTACTTTATACAGTAGCTTAGTTTTAATTTAATTTTATTAAGGAATGTATCTATATATATAAAAGCGAAACACCACTGACTCACTGACTCACTCATCACGATTTCTCAAAAACCACTGAACGGATTAAAATGAAATTTGGTATGTACCATAGCTTCCTCTAGGGTCATAGGTGCTCACTAAGAAAGGGTTTTAAAAAATACGAAATTTTAGGGGGGTTTGGGGGGATCGAAGTTATTAAATCACGATTTCTTCAAAACTACCGAACCGATTTTAATGAAATTTGATATGCAGCTTCCTCTAGGGCCATAGGTGCTTACTAGGAAAGGGTTTGAACAATTTCGAAATTTTAGGGGGGGTTAGGGGGGATCAAAGTTATTAAATCTCGATTTATTCAAAACTACTGAACGAATTGGAATTAAATTTGGTATGTAGATTCCTCTAGGGCCATAAGTGTTCACTAAAAAACGGTTTTAAAAAATTGGAAATTTTAGGGCGGTTTGTGGGGTAAAAATTACTAAATCAAGATTTCTCAAAAATTACCTAACAGATTTGAATGAAATTTGGTATGTAGCTTCCTCTAGGGCCATTGGCGTTCGCTAAGAAATTGTTTCAAACAATTCGAAATTTCAGGGGGGTTGTTTGGGATCAAAGTTATTAAATCACGATTTCTTCAAAACTACAGAACGGAATGGAATGAAATTTGGTATGTAGCTTCCTCTAGGGCCATATGTGCTCACTAAGAAAGGGTATGAATAATTTGGAAATTTTAGGAGGGGTTTGGGGGGATCAAAGTTACTAAAATCATAATTTCAGATCTTTTATTATTATGACAATAGTGCTTTTATTAATTAAGATCTATATATATAAAAGCCACTCACTAACTGAACACTTAAAAAGAATACAATTACGTTAAAAAGACTGAAAATACTAACCACCACGTTCAACGCCGTATGGGTCAGCTAGTATCGTATAAAGTTATGTATATAGAAATTTGGTTTGATAGTATTTCATTTATTACATCAAACACTCTGATTTAGCTTTATTAATTTGAAAGAAATATTTACATTGTATTCGATGTTGGTTTGCAGTGGTTGCATATACGTACGGCTAATACTTTTATAATGAATGTCAAAATATAATCATTTCTTCGTGCACTATTTATTATTGATATACTTTTATTCTATATATTATCTATCCAAAAATTGATTGTTTTCTGTAATCCTATAATTTTAAGTAAGCGCTGTTATATTATAGTTTCTATTAATACCGATAAATTCTGGTCCTTAAATAAGTTACATTGTTGTAAGTTGATATTTTTATTTATTGTGTAACGTGAAAGAATTTAAAAGAACCGCCATCAAAACATATTAGGTGGTACCATTAATTTAATAAATAAAAAGTAAATTCTTAAATGTCAAACATGATGTATCAAATTAAAAATTTACATACAATAAATATTTTGTATGGTTTCGTTAACTACCTAGAAATACATTGTAACTAAGTTTTATTAAAGTCTGTCAAACTTAAATGAATAACAACTTATGTTTAAGCCCAAGATGGATAAAAATATCTTTAATATGAAGCAACTTTATACACTGTAATGATTTCGTTATACAACTAGGATACGCATGTAGTTTCAACATTATATGGTCATGGGTTCCCGTAATATTGCAGTTCCTTTATGGGTTTTGCTCAATATCGCTAATGCACTGCGCACTAACTGCCTAATGAATTATTTGCGTAGGAGTTGAAGCAGTAAAATTTAGCACCTAAACTTCTGCTTAGGACAAACACTTTCCCCTACCTTTACGCTTTCTAGAATAGTTAAGGAGAAAACGCTTTCTACTTAGTCTTCCTAAAAGAGTATGGTTCACCTTTACCGTTGGTAGGATAAAGTGATAAGATTAATAAACAACTTTATTGATACACAAACATTACAAAATAACTTCGTTAGACTCATTCTCACTTGAAATGTAAGGAATTAAAATAGTAAACTCAATTCTGTTATTAAGAATTTAATTATATTGTTTACTAACAAATTGTAAAAACTTCCTTCTAAAACATTTATTTGCCTTTAACATTAAACATTTTTTTTTTTTTTGAAGTGTAAATTTCTATATTCCCACCCCGTCCAAAAAATATATACACATGTGAATATAGCAGAGTATATAGTTTACTTGTTGCTGGCGGTGAATCGTATTTTACCGTCACGCGTTTCACCATACATTTTATGAAACGCTCTATTGTGAAACACTATACTGTATATAGTACTCATGTGTATCCGTCTGTTTGAAAAAAAGATTTTGGTCTTGCCGAGATTCGAACTAGCAGAGTCAATCACTATAGGCTATAGTTCATAGTTAGGCCACGAAAACATTGCTAGTTTAGTATATTTTAATTTGGTATGTAAGTGTAACAGATTGTCCTACGTCATGGGCTTAACCCGTTAACGTAAACACAATGTATAGTTTAATTTGTAATACCTCCGAAATGGACATTATGCTTCCTCATTGCGTAAGCTGCGTTAAAATGGGCATTGTGCTTCCTCATTTCGTAAGTTGTTTTAAACAGTTTGCACTTCTCCCGTGTGGTCTTAAGCACACAATTTACATGTTTTGTATTAAGATCACAACAGGCAGGATTTATGCAAATACAAACAATATCTTAACCATTTGTTACTACTTACAAAAGATACACGAAAACTATATGTTTTGAAGTTCTGTTTTAAGGGTCTTCTACACCTTGCGTAAAACAGCAAAAATATGCACTTCGTACTAACGTGTTTCGGACGCCGTTTTTCAACCTAAAAAGTTGTGAAACATCTTAAATTGTTTTTAAAGGCTTTGTGATTTTGTCTTATATCTTATAATTGAAAGAAATCGTCGGCAACTGCTTTTAATCAACAGTTTAAATGAGTAAAAATCGATTATTTTTAACGCATTTTTTAGGAGTTTTAAGCAATAATTTCCATATTTTAAGCTAACACGTAAAACATATAAAGCCTTCTTTATAACTTAAAGTAGTTTCCCAGATTATTAATTTATAAATAGAATCCGAAACACGGTATTACGAATGCATGTTTCAACGATTTTGCGGCTTGAGTCAGGCTTTTTGCATTAAAATCATACTGTACACTCGGGAGTTTTCTTCAAGGTAAAGAAGAGCCTTAATGCACTGTTACTTATTAAAAGCTCCCCCCTTAGACAGGGAAATACGTAGGAACACAAAACAGCATAATAAAACATAGGCTAATGTTAATATTATTGGTGTTTTCAATGTTTCAGACGAATAGGTTAATGAATATTGATGCCCTTGATAAACTGTATATACGATGCATTCTGACACAGAAATATACGTGATGCTTAATGCCTGTTAATCTAAAATAAGTTTTAGAGTTATTGCTAAAATGTAACTATCGTAATTTCAGTATAGTATTAGAACATCCTACTCAATGGTACTCAAAAACTTGCTAAAAAGCGCACAAGATCTTTGAGCTCAGCATTAAGTCCCTTCCAGAAAGGAAAAATATGCGAAATACGATGAGCATTAAAGAACTTTAATTTTGTTTTAAAATATTTAGCTTAGACACCTTTATTCATAGTATTTTGGGTATCTTTCTGCTCTAAAGTGGGGTTTTAAGCTCAATACTCCATTAGAAATTACCGCAAATTATGTTTTTAATTCATTGTTAAGTCATTCAAGTCATTCATTGTTCATTTTCGATTGCAACAAGTTTCACAAGACAAATATGACGAAAAAGATATATCGCCTGTCCATCGTATCATTACAACTTTCAAGCAAACTCCAAAATCTTACACCCACTAATACCTCGAACACGATATTTTTGAACCACTGTTTTAGAAAAAAAGATTACGTTAAACGATATATCGCATTCATTCAGTTGAGACTGAATACTCACAACATTGAAGGAATAAGACTCGCTAGTTATAATTTCATATAACAACTTAAAAGTTTGGATAGTTAATTACACAAGTTATCGAGATATATACGTCTTCATCAATCCAACTATTTCTAACACAAATTTAAATATACTTTATATTGAATGGATAAGTAGTATAACCATTAAAATCATCGTATTTTAACTAGGACACAAAATGTAATCAACTTTCTCGTTTCATTTAAAACGCGACAAAAAAAAAAAATACAAAACGGCGTAACCCGACCCCAGTTAGCGAAGTATTACATTCAGTTTTTAAATTGCCAATTTGTTGTTTTCCATCAGGAAATGAGTGTGTCAAACGATAACGTAAAATAACATTCGATTTTCCGTCGTAAATAGAAACGCATTAATACCGGGTGTTCTAAATAAATCATTTTAAAATATCCGTAACTTTTATATCATTTTAATTTAAAAGAAATACTTTTACTTCATACAAGTTTTAAAACATATGTGTGTAGTATTTTTGTTCCAAGTTTGTCTTGAATGTTTTGAAATTGGATTTATCAAAATATCATCTCGGTATGTGATTTTGTGACCAAACAATGCGCTCAACTTCCTAGGTTCCTTCTACTGTATACAATCTAAACAACAAGGCTCACACTTTGTGGTGATAAATTAATATTAAATTAGCCCCGATTGTATAAGTGGGCACAGTTATTTCAAGGATTCTTGTTATGGACTATTTTCTCTGAGAAGGCGTGGTTTCAATTGGACAGTTAGCTAAACAGTCAAAAGACTATAATTTCGTATACGTTATTAATAATGTATGCCAGGTAGTTTACGAAAGCGAGGGGAAGAAGCGAAAAGCGAAGCTAATTCATATTTCAGTTACCAATTCAAACCCTGGACAACTACAACACTCTGCTCCCCTTATAGTTGGCAAACATTCAACCGTGCAAACATATGTGCACGTACTCATTACGCTGAAAAGCTTGGCAAAGCCAGTGTCCAAGTTTAGCAAACATCAAATTCTAAATGGAAGCATTTTCTCTTCAGAATATTTGTTGACTGATTACATCAAATTGTAATTAATTCTAAAATTATCAGTCTGTAAATAAGTGTAGTTTTATATCTTAAGTGGATTTGCTACTGAAAAAGGTCAACAACCGTCAAATGTTGAGAAACTTTCTTTTTTTGCGTATATTTGTTCTACAGGTCCTAATACACATAAAAACGCAATTGAAGTAATTTTTTCTTTGCATATAAACCAGAAAAACAAAATTTAAATAACGCTGTGAAAGAGAAAAATCTGTAAAAATTTTTGTCTGGTTGTATTACAATTATGTTTTGCTCTACCTATATTTTTACATTATTATCAATAACCCTCTAACAAATAGCCAGGCATAATATAAAGTATAAACCCATAAATTTACCCAGTCATTTTTCACATTTTTTCACTGTATTCCACATTGAAGAGCACTTTTTGTTCAATCGTTATTTCCCGAAATGTGAGAATTTCATGTTTTAAGAGACTAAAATCGATATTTCTCAAGAACCACTTGAAGTACATTATTAAAATGTTTACCATTTACTCTTAGTATTTTAGCTAAATAATTTGTTAGTTTTATGTTTGTAACTTTTATGCATCATAAATAAAAAAATAATTTGTAAAACAGTGAATAAAAATTTAAAAAGAATTTAATATTAAGTTAGATAAAAAAAATAAGATTTAAGGCTCATGGACATAATTCTACCTAAATTTGTGGTAGACTGTAAAAAGTTTAAGAAAAATTAAGAACCAGCAAAATCCATTAAGTACTTTTTGAGTTATATCGCTTCAAAAATGCCTCGGAAAATCATCGAAATCCTAGTTTGAATTTTGTTTTCCTATGATAAAAGTCAAACATTTTATGTTTTATATTTTTGTATTTTTTCAGCATATACTACACCAGGAACAAAATTCAAACCCATTTTTACAATTAATACAAAATTTCAGATTTTTCAGTAGCAAATCGCCTTAAGTGACTTATTATGTCTTAATTATTTTTTAATGTATTCATATTTTTAGTATGCAGACATATAGATTTAGATATGTAGGTCATACAGATTTTCAGTGCTTCTTTAAAAAAATAGTAAATTTAATATGTAATTTACGTTTAAAGGACTTTAATGCATGTATTTATTATATATTATTCCTTATGTATATTCCTTATAGATGCACTACATAATTTTTCTACTCTTAATCTCTCTATGTTGAAATTTAATTTGAAGATAATGTCCAAAATAAAATCAGCTCCCATCTAGTATTGAGGTGCTATTACCTAATAATGTGCCCGTCTTAGATAATGCGTCTATCGATAGCTAAAATATTTATGTAACCATACATATGTAATAAACTAAACATTAAGAACTTTTAAATTTAAATAATTGTGTGATTTTAGAAAGGATTTTTAATAACCAAATGGATATATTATTATTCCGACTTGATACTAGTCTATACTAATATTATAATGAGGTAAAATTTATAGTATACCTATAAATCAGAGTGGTCTTAAAATAGAGTTTTAAGAGTTTTATTTTCATAATGTTTAAATCCCCTGTGATTAGGAGGTATTCCATACCCCCCCCCTTGATTTGATCCTTTGTAGTGTCCTTGCCCCCCTCCCAGTTTTTCAGGTCTAGAACCATCACTGCTATTTTACTCACTATAGTGAAGCTTTTTATTAGTAAAACTATTTGTTCAATCGGTTCAGTAGTTCCAGATATTAATTACTCCCTACATACTAACAAACAAAGTGAAAATAATTGTTTTTTATAAATACAAAATGACCCTTTATTGAAAATGAGTAATTTTTGATAAAAACATTTTTTATTTCAATATTTGTAAATTTTTATCGGCAAAAACTGTTAGATTGGGCCTACACTGATGAACCAACACATATTTTTGAATGTATTTAAATTCATTACCATAGCAATTATTTGAATAAAATAACAGATAAAACAGCTGCTTTAATATTTCCATTAACATCTGATTTCTAACTTTAAAGCAATTATTTGTATTTCTAACTTTTAGGTTAGGTTTTTACTAAAGTGTAGAGCTGAGCCTTGCTGGTTCTTTTAACCTTTATTATAACTGCTGTTATAAAACATACGAAATAATTAGATTTGAACATTTAACATTATTTACCATCTTAGCTTTCGGTTTATTATTAATCCTACACCTTTGTTATGAAGAAAACATAACATGATTATGTAGAAGGTTTCAACGGGGTAGGCGTGTGGAGCACGAAGGGGTTTTCCCTAGTTGAATATAGATTAGTTCACGATTTTTGATCATTTATGTATTACTGGTAGAGCAGGATATCCATTTAACTTGTCTAATTATATCTAAACATGAACCCAACTTTATCGTTTTTTCCGTTACGTAATTCAGGAAATAAACTCAAATAGCTTCCGACGTTAAAACAGTAACATTTTAGATTATACAGTTTTCTATAAGCAATAGCATTATACAAAATTTTTTTTAAATTTTACAGCTTTTATTAACAAAGTTTATGTTGGCCTTATATAAATATTAAAATCGTTAAAATACGAATCAACATTCGTTTAAAATAATAATGCGTAACATAATATTCCTATTCTCTATTTCAAATTAAAAACGAAGTATTTAAACTATCTTTTATTTCAGTTTCCTTATATTATATCAGAGACTTATTAGAAAATACAGTTTAATCTGTGAGTTAACTAAGTCATCAAGTTCATGATTCCCCTTCTACTGACGAGGGCTTCTCTGGTTTAATTAATATCTCAGCTCCTGCTAACAACTTCACTTCTTCATTAACAGCCCATCTAATAGTTTCCCCAGGTAAACCAATTATACAATTTTATAATTGCTTATTACATCGAACAAAAGTGACGTCAGTAAAACGCATATTGAAAACTTATATCCTTTATTTAAAAAAAAAAAAATGTTTGATGAATAGTGATTTTAAGTTCCCAGCCAACTAAAAAAACAATTATATCTATTATTTACCACGACCAATCAAACTGAAAAACAGCTGATTGATAACAGACACACAACTGTTTTTACGAGATTGAATAGTTCTTCATTGTAACTATCAAACTACTGACATAGTTACAAACATCACGAACATTTCTATTTTACAAACAGACTACTAGGGAAGATCATTGTGATAACTTCATTCTGTCACCAACACATACATTTTATAATTTCTTTTTATACAGGCGTAACATAAACACAAAAATCATAAATAAAATAACTAAACGTCTAAGTAGAATTACTAAGCTAATGAAGAAAAAGTCATAATCAATATTAAAAATAACTATCTGACTTAGACTATACTTAAACAAGAACCTAATCTTAGCGTTTGGGGAGGCACTTATCTTACCGTACTCAAGCCACTAATTGGTCTGCAGAAGAGTATTATTCCAGTAATTTTTAGGAGATCTAGATTTTACCATTCTTGGCCACTATTTTTGGCATCCAAAATCCTTCCGTTACGTCATCTTTACGTATATAAAGTTTTTAAAATATTTTGCCAACAAAATTCTGTTATTGTAAATAACATGCGAGTTACTGCATACAATTTCTGGAACTCTGGTATTGTACCTGTACCTAAACCAAATTTAACTCTATACCTTAAATTTTTTACCTATAGTGCCGCTCGTTTTTATAAAATTGTCATTCCAAAAATTACTATTTTAAAAATATGCCTTATAGGGTAGTGTTAAGTAATGTACAGTCCTGGCTGTTTTCATCAGATGATATTGAACCTTTATTCTACATTATGCAATAATTGTCCTCCGCCTATATATTATGTAATGCCTTGCAGGTTGATTGATTTTTTTTTATTCTCTATGTTATGTATATATTTAAACTTGTTTTTTTTCTTGTGGTTAGGTTAGGGCACCTGCCGAACTCTCCATTTCAATATTGTTTTTGTTCTTTTTGATGGAAGTCTCAAACTGGCGTATGCCTAGGAGACCCCTAAATTTGTTCAGTGTTACACTGATAATTGTATTGTTGTAAATTGTGTCTTTATATTTTGTATGTATAATTTATGTTATAAGTAAGTATAGTTATGTTATCAGTATGTTAAAAAAATATTCTAATTTGTTTTTTATGCATTATATTTTTATATTTTGTTTGTTTTTTATGTATAACCTAAGTGAGATTTTAAATTGTGTTTTTACATATATATACAGTGTAACATGTGAATAAATATAATAAAATTAAAATAAAAAAATAAAAAAAAAAATAGAACTGCAAATAGTTTCATAGTATTAAATCAGCTGTTTCTGTGAATAACAGCTATAAACAGCGTATTTATTAATGAAAGTTGATCGAAACACAAAGTCCGGATATTATCAACCAGCTGATCTACGTTACTTCAACTGAACACAGATTTAAAATAACAATTAATTACCAGTTTAAACTATTTATGGACCTGAGCTTTCATTATGTTCTGTACAAGTTTCCAGACGTTTCCCTCCAACTTGAAGGCAAACATATAGAAGACACAAACGTTAAAATAATAATATGGGTATGTTGAGTAGGCAAAATTTTCACTTAACTTTACTTATCCGATCAAATTATTTGTGTGAAAAGTTAATTGCAATCAATGTTGTATACATTTTCACACGTTTTATGAGGGTTTGCATTACAAACCTTCAGTACGATAACATAATAATTACTGAGGAAACTATTGCATTTTACCCTTCTCGTCGTCTAATATAGTTAATTTGTAAGTGAGTAATGCAACTCTGAACTGACCCAAGCAAGAGTCAAACTAGCAAGCAACCGTTGCAGTTTTCAACTGTCTCAAGCTGTCAAGCGGGAAAACGACCGTACTTTAATTTGATTTACTTTTATTGCAATTTTATTTTATAATTCATTTAATGCAGTTTGAAGCTTGACAGGTATTAATTTATGTCAGTTTAAAATGTAACGGGCCACTTCATGAAATAAGCAAACTACCAATTAATAGAAAACTTAAAAATTAATGTTAATGTTTCTCTAGAATATTAAATTCTTGAAATAAATTAAACATATATAAATACTATTAACTTAATGTGTTAACCGAAATAAATTTTAGAACATTTTATGATTTGCAGACAAATTTAAGAATATTGTACAGAAATCCACGAAGAATAGGAGGGAAATAAATAGATGTTTTTAACATTTCAGCCTTGTTTAAATTTGTCTTATACTTGATGTGTACTTATTCAGCTTCGACGATATAACTGTTAAAATTGTCTAACCACTTAGAAAAATTTCCCCACAGTTTTCATCCTCAAGATAATTAGAGTTCTCTATAAATGCGTTCATTATACAGGGTGTCTCACGAAGAAACGGAGAAACTCTCAGGACTTTTTCTTCAGGTGAAAATAACAAAGTTCATATATAAACATAGGACCGAAAACTCTTCGTTTCCCAGATATCCGCCATCATTTTGTTTTTTGTGCAAAATAATTCATATCTAGAGAACGCTTTGACTGATTCAGTTCAAACTTGGCATGAAGTTTAACCTAACAATGATGTATCTCAAGAAAAATAATAGATACTATCGAATCTTGCGTTTAAAAATGGCGGCTTTTTGAAAATTTCAAACCTAAATAACTCAAAAACCGTACATTTTAACGAAAAATGTCAAGATACCTTTTTTGTAGCACTTTTGATTCCCTATCGGGTGGTGGAACTTTCAAAACAATCGGATGAAGGATAATAGCTAAGTTAAAGGTAATGACAGCAAATGTACATACAATATTGCTGTGTTTACTGTGTTGGTATAGTATGCCGGGTTGAACAAACCAATTATTACACATAACTTAATTATTATCCTTCATCATATTGTTTTGACAGTTAAACCACCCGATAGGCAATCAAAAGGGCTACAAAAAAGGTATCTTGACATTTTTCATTAAAATGTACGGTTTTTGAGTTATTTAGGTTTGAAATGTTCAAACAGCCGCTATTCTGAAACGCAAGATTCGATAGTATCGATTATGTTTCTTGGGATATATCATTGTTAGGTTAAGCTTCATGCCAAGTCTGAACTCAATCAGTCAAACCGTTCTCTAGATATAAATTATTTTGCACAAAAAACAAAATGGCGGATATCTGCGAAACGAAGATTTTTCGGTCCTATGTTTATGTTAACTTTTTTTGTTATTTTCACCTGAAGAACAAGTCCTGAGAGTTTCTCCGTTTCTTCGTGGGATCCCTGTATAAATATTATTTAAAATAACCTTTACAGATGAATAGTACTTGTTCACTTGTAGATAAATCTTAACCTACCATAACTTGATCAAGTAAAATAAAATATATTTTAAAAAATTTACTGAATACATTATATTATTTATAACCTAGTAATATTTTGTAATAATTATTTATTTAGTTTTAATGGTATACTAACGAAACAAAATAATAACCCTAATATTGTATTTTGTATTTACATAACAAATTGTCATTAACATATTATTAACCTGCTTTGTAAGTCAACTACCATCCCCCTTTAAAAAAAAAAACATTTTTAATCCGATAATGCATGAACCTTTTCCTATTATAATCCTTTTATATATAATTTGAACTAGAAAGCAACATTACGTGTAAACAGTCCACCCTTGCCTACGAGTTATATACCACTCCAAATACAATGTAATGCAGTTGGATGAGAAAATTCCGAAATTCATAAATAAGTTATTCCGTATGAATAGTTTTAAATATTTCTCTTTCTGTACGCTGCTGGTATAATACCAAGCTGTTTACTCTAATACCTAGTAGCATTTAATGTCTCAGATTAATTTCCAATAACAGCTGTTATTTCATATTTTAGAACAATAACTAGTTCTAATTTATTTTAGGTTTTTGTGAAGTAAACCCAAGACGTTATGATACTGTTTACATTGATTTCTCTGAATGTTTGAGGCATTACCTTTATTATAACTCTTGTTATATAATAAAATTATAATTTCGGTTAAGATGTTTAATATTATTTACATACCATCGGGTGTGGCACCCTTACTTCATAAATATATAACTTATAATTCAGTATAATTAATTATATTTTCATAAATACTTAAGATTTAAATAATTTTAATTTGTAAGAATACGTTAAATATATTATACTGGATGAGGAAACGAGAACGCAACAATTTTAGTTTAAGCTGCTGTATGATAAATACGGTAAAAATTAATCATCAATTGAACTGTTCCAATTTTTAAATATGGTGCTTTGGAGTCCTGAACACCGTGTTTTTGCAGTAGACGCTTTTTTTGAAGATTGTTCTGATTTTACTTCAAAGTGCAGTTCTAGGTAGTAAAAATAGCAAATTGGGTAAAATTATTGATAAATACGACCTATACCTAAATGAAAATTGTTGGAATTCTCAAAACATTGCGCACACCAGTCAATGTGGAAAGAGTGCAAGTCGCAGTTACTCACAAAGAGGTCGGTCAGGAAGAAAGCTTTGGTACTTCAGATTTCCAACAGAAATCTACGGAGGATTTTGCACCAGGATCTTTATTATAGTCCGTACAAAATTCAAGTTGTGCAAGAAATTAAAGAGCCAGCCTACAACAGAAGAGTAGCTTTCTGTGATTAAATATTGACAGTCAAAGATCAATTGCCTAATTTTTCAAACCTGTTGCATTGCATTGCGTTACTGGAGTATTCATAACCAAAAAGAGCTTAATCCTAAGACACTACAAAGCCCTAAAGTGACAGTGTGGTGTGCACTTTCAACAGAGCGAATTTTTGGACCTTACTTCTTTGAAGATAATAGTTGAAACACAATTACCGTGAACTCACATCGCTATGTGGACATGTTGAATAACTTTTTTATTCCCTTATTGGAGGAGTTGGAAATCTATATGTAATCTCTCTACTCCCAGCACACAAAGCAAACATATCCATGACCGCTCTCAGAAATGTTTTCGAAGGTCGTTTGATCTCAAGATTTGGTGTCATACCCTGGCCGGCTCGGTCGCCAGATATGTCTGTTTGCGATGTTTTCTAATGGGGCTGTATAAAGTTCAAATTTTATCAAACTCGCCAAGAGAGTTGTACAAAATAAAGCAAACACTTACAGTGGAAATTCAGGCGACTCCTCAAGAGATGCTGCAGCGATTGTTTGACGGTTTTGTCATCAAGTTTAAGGTAGTCATTTAAAGGATGTGTTTTGCAAAAAATGACTTTGGCAGAGTAGAATGGCACAGTATATAACCAATGTCTTTATGTGTTATTAAGCAGTTAAATAATAAAAGTTTTCAATTTGTACTATTTACAAAATGTGGAGTTCTCATTGCCTCACCCTGTAGTTTCCACTAAAGTCCGTATTGCTTTTCTGACTAAACAGGTGACATACTAATACCATTGTTAAAGGTAATTTGTTATTTAAACCTTTAATCCACTTCAACAAGGATTGACTTTGCTTATCTAACCTGACAACTTGTACCAAGCGTGTATTACAGTTGTGAAAAACCTTTTACAATAAACCCGATTAATCAATTCAACTTTATGCAGTGGGTTTTACAAGTGCAGTTTTTACAACCCGACTACTGTACTGCAATTGATTGTTTACACAACTTAAACTTTGATATTTTCTGCTCTAACGTCGTTTGAAGTGGTGTAGTTAATAATATTATGTTATACTATTTTATATGCCAATTATTTTTTAGGTTGATAGAACGAAATCAATATTATTCGAAATTAAAACTTTATTGTTGTTTCGATACCCAATTAACTAATAATATCAGATATATTCGTGGTAATACAATAATTGAATTATAATGTTCTATGAACTAACTTCTGCACTTGTAGGATAGTGTATTTACATGGCATAAAGTTATACATTTTGATGTTATGACAGGAAATTACAACATGTGTTATTAACAAATCAGTATACAACCTACACAATTAACAGAGCTCTTCTAGATAATTTTTCCATGATCAAGTAAACCTAGCTCACTAATAATTAATAGTGTTTTCATGCATAACTGAAAACTAGCTCAGTTTAAAACTTTTAGGATTAAAAATATTTCACGTTTATGAGGATGATGAGACCATGTCATCGAAATTTACATAAGGGTAGCATATTAAACATAACTTACAATTTAGTTGTTTGGTTATTGTTTTTGTTCCTTGTTTTGTGGTTCGGGGTTTTTTTCAATTCAGTGTGATGTTGTCGCCACAGTGCTCTTTTATTTGTTTAATAATGTTAATTGTAAATAAACAAAATATATATCCTTATCCTTTCATGTTAGTAATACTTATTCCTATACAACACAATATACAAACTCTAGCCTCTTACATTTCGTTGGCAAATAATAATAAATTTGTTTTTAAAAGTTACATTAACTGTCTGAAACTTCTAAGTTTTATCCCCACTTTAATTACTCGAAGTCTCTCATACTTTATGTTTTGAATCTTTCTGTAGTTAATTTGAAAATCTATATTTTTATTTAAACGTTATTTTTCCATTTTAGTAACATGGAAGTATTACTGATGTTAGTTCAAATCATGTTATTTTGTAAGACATACAAAGGTTCTACTGATCAAATTAAATATGTATTCATGAATTATTTAAAAACCGCTTTAAACATTCGACAAAATTTTACATCATTTTGAGAAATTTATTAAAAATTGCTTAATACTGAAGTTTTTCTAACGTTTTAAAGTAATCATAAACCAGAACTTTCTAATAACTAACGTGATTATAGTAGAAAAACAAAAAACTTACCTATATTGGTTTTACTAGTATGTTTATTTCATTAAAAATGAATCATAAAAACCTTTGAGCAAGTCCGTTTACTAGTATAAGTGTAAACTTATCTAGATGACCACCTCAATACTATTTGCTTGTAAACTTTGCTAGCAGTTATCATTAACAAATACAACCTATTATGTGTGTATATATGTAAATAAAATGAGTTATTTACTTGTGCAAACCAAATTATAAAACTCGCAATTTTGCCGAAATTTAAGGTACTTCGGTGAGGTCTTTATAGTCCAGTCATTTTAGACAAATTACCTTAAAAAACTCTTATAAGCTATGGATGTGGTATGTATGTTGTATTTTGCTACTGTAATAACATAATAAAACTTCTTGCAAAAAAAAACCTGTTCTACAGCCGCCATCTTGGAACATATCGTAGACATTTATTATAGTAGCCTAGCTCGGTAGCAAAATGAAAGGAAGACATCAGCAGTGTAACATTTAAAAATTCACATCTATACTAATATTATAAAGAGGTAAAATATGTTTTTTCGTTTGAATGTAGGGAACCACATTAACCGATTAAAAAAATGTTTACTAATACAAAACTACATGATCCCTGAGTAACATAGGCTATAATTTATTTTGATAAAAACTTTTTTTAATTATATATTTGTAAATTTAGTCGGAAAAAATCTTAGGTTAGGCCTAGACTGATGAAACAACACATGTATTTTCATTTATTACTATAGAAACCAACTGAATAAAATAACAGAAGCTGTTTGCTTCAGTATTTCCATTAACAGCTGATTCCAAACTTTCAAACAATGTATTGATTGCACTTCTAACTTTTAGGTTGGGTTTTTATTAAAGTGTAGACCTGACTCTTGCTGGTTGTTATAAAACAAACTAAATAATTTGATTTGAACATTTAAAATTATTTACCATCTTAGCTTTGGGGTTATTATTAATCATTTACCTTTATTATAAAGAAAACAACATAATTGCGGAGAACGCAGGGGTTTTCCCAAGTAAAATATAAATGAAAAGAGAAAAGTTATGTTATTGGTACTAAACTGTTCAAAAACTTCCAATATTTAAATGAAAACAAAAATTTGTTTGTTAAAAATTTCTTTATAACTTTCCTTAAGGGTAATTTTGTGTTTTTTTTTAAATTATCAAAATTGTTTTCCAAATATTGAATTTAATGGCTAAACAGTTAATTTGTTTGAAGATTATAGCTGAATACAAAAAAAAAAAAAAATATAGCTCTTTTTGTGACAAACATGTTTTGATATAAAACTTTTTTTATAGGATGAATATTTTTTAACGCCATTTTCCAATAGGGTGGCAGTAGCACAGTTTTTTTTTGTTGCTTTTGCACAGCCTCCTAATGGTTGAACTATTACCAAACGACATATTGCCATACAACATTCCGGGAATATGTTTAAGATTTAATAAGACGTTTGCTTGGAAACCCTGAGTGACTTCGAGACTGTGCTTAGGCTTAATTTGAAAACCAAGAGGTACATCACACCATATTGTGGAAGAACACTTAGTGTCATTTGCAAAGTAAGTTCATTCGTACTAATGATGCACCTGTTATGAACTATTCAGTGAAGGCAATGCGATGACAATCTACTATCAATCGATAAACCTAGACCTGAATCCAAGCACACTTGTTCAATGTAAAAAAAAAAAATAACTAATTTGAGTCAAAAATTAATCTCCAGACAACCTTGCTGAATAACGACATATTTTAAACATTAACTTAGCTCAGCAATACTCCAAGCACTTCAACAAAAAGTGTACAAAGGATGTTATAAGAGTAGGAAATTGAACACCTAAGAGAGGCAATGGCTTTATTCTTATAATTATTTAAATAATAATTCGAGCACGCAGCTGAACCGCTGACGTGAGTTGAGCAAATTTCCAAATTAAGTTTATAGGTTTATGTTTTAGGGTTTCAACCAACAATTTGGGAAATAGGTCTATTCACGACCGTGCTGAGTAGCTGAAAAATTGTTCGCAAGCCATTCCACATATTGAGATTATCTTCAGTACATAATGCATTGCGTGCTTCGCACCATTCCGCATATTGGGAGTACCTTCAATACACAAAACATTGAAGGTGTATTTTTGGCTTCGCACGCCAACCCCCGTATTGGTAGTATCTTCAATTCACTATGGATTGCGTGCTTCGCACGCCAACCCCACGGTAGAATCCACCACATGGCTTTG
>JAGFPH010016019.1:0-20062 GCA_018207615.1 Philaenus spumarius
TATGTATTTTCGAATTATAGTGGCGAATTTTAAAGTAGAGTGGTACATTTGGAATACTAAAAATAAAATAAAAAATACTTTAAATTTTAAAAAATTATAACTTTTAAATTGATGTGCAATTTAATATAAAATTAAATACTTTTATAGAACAAACTATAAATTGTATAACCATTCATATTTTGCATTTATTATAATATGTGAAATACATACAATTAACATCTTGTAATACTAACATATTCTAGTCAATTAATTACATTATTATGTTTCAGTTGCATAATTACTTTACTTAACAAAGTAACGACGTTTTCTGGAAAACTCAGAAAGAACTACATAATTGTTGAGAAACATTTTTCTTTTGTTTTTACAACTAGGTATATCAAAGTAAGTCTGTTTAAATATTATTACAATATAAACACAAAATGTTTAGTAAAATATTATTTACATATTTAGATGAATTTTATTATTTTTTACAACTCTTAATAATAACTTTTAACAAATTATTGATTGCCCGATATGTATGGTGCTTATTTTATTGAATTCAAACTATTATAGATAGACATTTTAACTAAAAAGTATTGTTTGCATATAAATTGTGAAAAAAAAACACCATTTATAAAGCCGCTTTTTTAAGTGGAAGAGAGAATTTGACGGTAATAATATCACATTTACATATATACTATCACATAATAATAATAAGTATATATAAAACAAGCCCAATTCTGGTTCGGAATTCTAAAATGTTCCCTTCTAAATGTAGGCCTATATTAGGTTAGTTAACTGTCATTGTTATTGAAAATTAATATTTTAATACGTTCATTATTTAAAAAAAATCATTAGTCTTTGTTAACTTTGGTTTGCAAATTGTTTCGCTTGTAAAAAAACCCAAAATAATTATCTGAAACTAATCATACGTGTAAAAGTAAGAGAAACGTTAAACTATAAAATTACCTGTGTGTATTAAGAGCTTTGGTTTATTAGGTTGTAATAAACTAAATACATAAGCTTGATGTGTCCGCGAAGATAGAAGCTGAACATGTAACCGTTATTCGTTTTGAGTACTAAACTTTACGGACCACAGATTCTTGTTAAAGCAAATGATCTATAACCGAAGATTTTATTACCAGAACTAATACTTCATATTGGGGCTAAATATTACGTTTATTTTTGTCTCAACATCTTGTATTAAAATTTTCAGATAATGTTTATGCCCAAAGTATAGCTGTTTTGTAGATTCAAAAATATACACATCCACAATAATATTACTACTTCCATCAAGTAACTTTTATTTTTAAATGTAATCATTGCCAGCAATACATTGTACAGTCAGAAGAGGAGAGGGAAGTTAATTGTGCTACAGAACAGTGGAGATTTATATTAAACATATTACCCTGACTGTGTAGCGCCTGGCTGTATTACACAAGGTCTTATAAAAAATGTTTTCAGATAATACAACATATAGCATCTACAGAAGTAGTTGTAACTAAAAGGAAATCTAGGTTTAATACCCTCAGAACACCTAATTTTGAACAATTGAAAAGCTAGTCTATAAATATATGTGTAATCCAAATACCATTCACTTACTGACTCACTCATTACGAAATCTCAAAAATCAACTAACAGAAGGAAATGTAGCTTCCACTATTGTCCTAGGTGCTCGCTAAGAAAGGTTTTAAAAAAAATCGAAATGTTAGGGGTGTTCGGGGGGTCAAATTAACTAAAAATCCCCATAAGAAATACATAGTGTAATATATTTATTGATATATATTTTTTGTTAAAATACATTTACCTTTTATTTGTTTATCCGCGTTCGAAGCCGGATCGGGCAGCTAGGGTTTTTATAAAATTATTTGCGTATTGCAGGTTATCAGCAATCGTAAACTGATAAAATCACTTACATGTTTATTTCTTAAAATATGGAAGTTAATAATAATATTAGTAAAGATCAAAAACAATTTGTTGACTCTACGCAATAGAAAAGTAGGTATAATATACATATTTAATATATTGGTACATCCTGCATTACATTATTACACTATTAGTGTGTGAGTCCTAAACGAGAAAAAAATACGTTACAGTTAAAACTATTATTAAAGTTATATATGACGTGATCAAACCTTCATTAAAGAACATAATAATTAGTGAACTTTAAACTGTCTTTTGCGTAGTGTGAAGAACCTGAACGAGAAGCAAAGGTATGTAGGTTGCGAGTTTTACACATATGTGTACAAATGTAATATACAAATATAAATGTTGTTTGGAAATACCTTTCAGACAAATATGTGTTCACATACTTGTACAAATAAATAACTAATTAAAATTATAGCAGTCAGTAATTCAATGACATCCTAAAAATTTGTATTCAAAACATTTTGTAGGTATGTGTATGGAAATAATACAAGCAATATTGTTATTGCAAATAAACAGACATGAAAAAACTAATAAAAACAATAAAGACGTAACCTTTCAACTATGCGAATATAAAATTATAAGTCGTGTAATAAAAGTGAATTAGTAAAATTTGATAAAATAACAGTATAAATCTTATAAGTTCTATAAATCTTATAAAATCTTATAAATCTATAAATCTTATAAATCTATATAAAATAACAATATAATTTGATATCTTCAAAATAAAAGGAATCTAAATATTATAGAATGTTGCATAGTTTGTTCTAAAGGATATAAATTAACTGTGTTATTTTAAGTAGGCAACAAAAGTGTTAAACGTATGATTTTTACAAATAATATTATTAATTTTATACATTTGGTATATACATTAGGATTTTGTGCATAAAATGTATTAATATAACACATTGGTGAATTGAGTTTTGTAATGTTAGATCTACTAATATTATTTTTGAAATAATAAGTGAGAAAAGTCTTATATTGACTTAAAAATTACGACCCCACATTGAAATTTACAGAATTTAGTTTTATGTATAATGTTTTGTTTCCTGATCGAGGAATAAAAAATAAAAAAACTAAGACACAAATCAATATCTCTAAAATTCTAAGCTCATTTTTTTTATGATAGTTCATTTTAACATATACAATTTTTTTTTATATATAATTCTTGTAAAGTTACGTATCATACAATTATTTACTATGTCAAATTTCAGAAGTTTATAAATTATGATTGCCGATGATTGCCATTGTATTTTCGAGACATTGTAGGTTAATACTGAAAGTTCATAGTTTTGAAGTTTCTTATACATATAATAATAAAAAAATATGTATAATATAGTGCACTTACTAAAAGAACCCACAAATTTTTTTCAGAAGAGGTTCTTCTTTTTTGTTATTCTACCGGAAATGCAGTTTATCATTATTAATTTTTGTATAGTATTATTAATTTAAAAAAGTCATAGAACTTACTGTTATAGTTTAGCAGAATATTTTTCTATAATTACTGGTTTCTTACTTTAATATAACAATTTTCGGTAAAATTGTGCCTAGTGTTAACTTTAGTCCACTTTGTTTCTGGCTTTCCCTTGACTGAATTCATCTTTAAAAAAACTATTAAGTAAAATATTCTAGTAATAAGTAATAATAATGTTTTTGATGTAGAACAAATTAGGTTACTACACTTTTACTAAGTAATCATACAATTTCACTATTACTTCATGAAATTTCTGTAATTCTGACTTTATATAGAACCTTGTAAAATTTAAAAAAAAAATATAGTACACAATATAAAATACATTGATTTTAGTGTTTAAATAAAAACTAAAAATATGTTATTCATTGATTTTTTTATGAGGCAAGTAAGATTATAAGGTTTTTAAGATTGTAGAAACACTGATGACATGAATAAAAATAAAAAAGTGTTTATAGACTCAAATTATCTAATTAAATCACAAAGGAAACACCGACATCACTGTATATTTGTGTACATATATACTACGTTTATAACTAAGGACGACCATTCAAAACTTGATTAGTGAATACCATACACTGTGAAAACACGTGTTTCATATAATAGCTTACAATTTGTTAAGCATTAATATTGGTTTAAACAATTTCATAAAACAATTAAAGTCAAAGAATGTATTATTTACCAATATATTATAATGTTTACAGTTTGAATAACTCTTTCAACGATACAAAAGAACTGGCTTACACCATAGGTTTAAGTACTACAAATGTAGGGTACAAGCAGTAATGATACACACACGCCCCACTCTGCTAGTTACACAGGCTTAACGTTCTGTTTATTTTAATTCATCATTATAAATAGGCATATTGTTGATAATTTACATGCGCTCTGATTAAATCTCGGTTGTGTAGATTTAGGGCCATTTCTGTCCTGGTTCAAACACGAAGTTTCTAAAATAAGGAATAGATCGATAACAATGCATCAGTTGTTCAGTTATAGAATGATTTTATTATATTTATTTAAACAATTGTCTTAACTCTGTAAATATGCTTCTCTTTAACGTTAGCTAACAATAATATCTAATACACAATTCATATACCAGGTACTGAATTTACAAGAAAGACTGGATGTGCGGTATGTAGGTACAAACTACGTTTATATTATCAACCAAAAAACTCTAAATTCAACGTGACTTTAACAATGGACCAAACTACTTTATTTTGCTCACTCGGTGTGCTGTTTTCAATGGGTCCTGATTCTTCCTTCACTTGAAATCCTTCCTGGACTTTCCACAGGTCCAAATTTGATCTGTGTAGAGATCCTTCTGTCGGATTCTCACGGCCTCTCGTTCCACACTGGCCAAACTCGCAGCTCCTCACTAACTGGTCTCCAGACCACTCTTTCCGATCACCCTACTCTGTCCAATATTCTAGATTCGGATTATCCTATATAACCCGTCGCTTATAGCTTCCTGTTGACATCTTCAACAAAACAATTGCTGCCTCTGTAGCAGTTGTTTGTTCCACGTTGCGTTACGCAACCGAGTTTACATTTCCGGATTCATGTTTTACTTCCTGGTCTATCTTGCTTATCAATACATTTACATCACATACACTAACTCTGATTTAATACAATAAAACCTATCCAAAATATGTCTTCTACTATTATTCCCCATCAATTCGAAACAGTTGCAAGCAGTTTTTCTAAGTTTCCATACAAAGGGATGATAATAATGCTCATAGTAACTGGACGGAATAGAAAAAAAACACTTTGATAAAATATTAACTCGAAACTTGTTAGATTATTTATTAAAAGGAAGAAAGAACCTTGCTTACACAGAATATTTTTATAAATAATTAAGCACCTTGTTTGAAAAGAACAAAAGACATTTATTATTAACATTATTAAACATAGATCTCAAAAAAGTCGCAGAAAGGTTTTATTTTCAACTACTCATTTTATTTTGTAAACTTTATTTACTAAAATCGTCTAATACAAACAAATGTTTTACTTATTTAAAGTCAATGTTTATAGAAGAATTACTTATAATAAATATTAAATTTTGTATAAAGTGGTATCTTCACTATTTAGTGCAGGTGCCTTGGTGTTTAAAAACTAAATACAAATTAAAATAATACTTTTGTATTTGTAATATTTGAAAAAAGACAGAATTTGTAATTTTATTGAACCCTTTAGTGGTTACTGGACAATATTTCAGCAACACCGTGTTGCATCGAAAAGAGCAGTGATAGAAATGAGTTTTTGGAGATAACGCGCACGGCCTCTAAATCGACCACTTTTTTATTGCATGACTAGTCTACTTTAGGATAGATGATGGCTCTAATTGGATGTAGGAGGTCATGTGACATTCTATTATTGATCCATTGCTCCCAGTTCCCAACCTGTTCGTTCAAGATACTACGTGTATGAAAAGTGGGCAACAGTAACCAGCAACCATTACAGGCACCTACAGAACTCCCATACATTGACAGGAATCACTTGGGCTGTTAATTTATTTTTCACCAAAAAGGTAAGATAACTTATTATTTTTACTAACTTATGCTAAACTTGATATCGTTGATAACATTTTTCCGTGGACAAATGTAATTCTACTGAATTATACTTAATTAAAAACTTGTGTTGTAATACCAAACCCTTCTTGAGAGGTTACAGTTACACATTTTATAGAAAATATATATAAATAATTTACGAACAGTTTCAATGCCGTTTTTTTACAATTAACAGGTCTCCTTGCTCTACCACAAAGTAAGGTTATAATTGCTGATTTGGTTTGCGCCTGCGAGTTATTTTACACAATGTCTGTCGAAGCATAATCCTGATTCATTTTTTGAGAGAGCCACACATAGCAGTAGTTACATAAGCTATATGAATAAAATAACAACACCAAGTTTGTGAAAATCGTTTCATAAATAACGAATATATGATAGAAAGTATTGTATGACTAAAAGTGATGGAGAATGAATGACTTTGACCGCTTTCAAACAACATCCTTCAAACTTGTCTAAAACATTTTGTAATGCCTCTATTTTGTTTGTAACTTAATACAATTACATATTTTTGTTTTTCAGATTCAGTATGGAGGTGGATTAAGATGGGGAGAATCGGATGTCATAAAGGGAAAATATCAGCTGTAGGAATGTTAATGATATAGATTGTCAGATGTAGGCGTGCATCTGCCAATCCCAACTTCTTTTAGACGATGCGCCAGATGCAGTACTGCAAAAAACTTAAGATAAGGAGCAACGAATGTGAAAAGTGCAAGGCTTCATTATGCATTGACTGTTTTGCCCTTTTCATAGGAAATGATTTAAGGTCGTCAATAACATTTGTTCACTTTGTAATTTTAAAAATCTGGTATTGGTTTTGTAGGATTAACTTTTTATTTCTTACCAATGATAGGAATTATCTTTATTCCACTAAGGTAAGGGTATTTTTATAATATTTGGTTCAATGTATTGTTTGGCTATGAGTGAATTTATGTAATAAAAAAAAGTATGAAGTCATACCAGTTCGGCTTCCTATATTATACAATTGGTCATATTTTAAGCGTACCGATAACAAAAGTTACACAATTCAATATATAGTTTAGTGTTCTTACCACTGTAATTTTATGTATTTTTTACATCATGATGTAACAATCACTTTTGGTTTATTTTAATGTTTGGGTATTAGTAATTTTATGTAAATAAACAAGTTTCGTGCACTGATTAGCTTTATTAGAATGTGGCCAATATTTTAGCCAGTAAACATATGAGGACAAGCATTAGGCTCAAACGTTTACTGGCTAAAATATAGACCATAGTCTCACCATTATTGTAAGAATCAATTATTTTTTTAAGTATTTTTCTGATGATACTTGAAGAACTCACAAAATTTCAAAGCATTTTTAACAAAACTTGGAGTGCTCAATTCGTGGTCAAAGGTGGTGGCTATAATTTTGACCAGTAAGAGTTAACTCCAAAAAAAGAACATATAAGGTGTTAAAATAATTATTTATGAAAAATAGTGAATAAATCGGCTAGTGCACCATCAATCAATAACATAATTAAAACAATAATTCATTATAGTCCTAAAAACGTAAATAATAATATGTATTGCTTACTATTTGCACTTGTATTGTTTTTTGTATTTTCTAAAACTCGTCGGAATATAAAACAAATTAATTATATTAAAAATGTTTAAGAACGATTTCGAAATATTTGTATATCAAATAAAATAATATACAAAGTTGTCTTCGTACTTATAAATATATAAATACTAGCTGGCCCTACCCGGCTATGCACGGATAGACAAATCAAAGTTAAATGTATATTAACAAAAAATATATTATATCAATAAATATATTACAACATTTATTTCTTATGGGGATTTATAGTAACTTTGAACCCCCCCCAGCCCAAATCTCCCCTAAAATTTCGATTTTTTTTAAACTCTTTCTTAGCGAGCACCTAGGGCCCTAGAGGAAGCTGCATAATAAATTTCATTCTAATCAGTTCGGTGTTTCTTTTTAGTAACTTTGACCCCCCAAACCCCCTAAAATTTCTAATTTTCTAAAACCCTTTCATAGAGAGTACCTAGGGCCCTAGAGGAAGCTACATACCAAATTTCATTCCAATCCGTTCGACGGTTTTTTGTAGTAACTTTGACCCCCCCAAACCTCTCCTAAAATTTATATTTAAAAAAAAAAAACTTTTATAGCGAGCACCTATGGCCCTATGGGAAGCTACATACCAAATGTAATTCCAATCCGTTCGATGGTTTTTTGTAGTAACTTGGACCCAACAAACCTCCCCTAAAATTTCGAGTTTTTTTTAAACTTTCATAGCGAGCACCTATGGCCCTAGGGAAAGCTACATACCAAATTCCATTCCAATCAGTTCGATGGTTTTAGAGAAATCGTGATTTTGTAAATTTGATCTCCCCAAACCCCCCTAAAACTTTGAATATTTTAAACCCTTACATAGCGAATAGCGAGCATCTATGGCCCTAGAGGAAGCTAAATAGCAAATTTCATTACAATCCGTTCGGTAGGTTTTGATAAATCGTGATTTAGTAACTTTGATCCCCCTAAAATTTCGAATTTTCGGAAACCCTTTCTTAGTGCGCGTCTAGAGCTTATAAAGAGTATTAGTGCCAAATTTCATGTTTGTAGGCCTCGTGGTTTTGGAGAAACTGTGATGAGTCAGTGAGTCAATGAGTCAATGAGTCAATGGTAGTTGGCTTTTATAAGTATAGATAGATTCACAAAATGTGATGAACAAATTTTACAAGTGTATGCTTAAAAGTTTCATTAAGAAATTAGTTACCTTAAAAACGCATTTAAATATTTTACTGATTTTCGAGCATATCATTGCACTTCGTTTAAACGGGTGTAGATCTTTGAAATGCGTCCTATATGTCTTGGCCTAATGACATTTATCATTTGTTTATGTTAAGGGACGTAGCGTGTTTATAATTCATCATTGTTTTTAGCATGCTTATTTATTGTATCTACTTTGAGTATTCCTTTCATTAAAATCAAAAATTATAAATGCATTTTCAGATTTACTTAAATTGACTTCATTTAAATTTATATAGAAGCAACTCTAATCTATATATACATATAAATTTAAGTAACGAAAACACATGCTCTTTTGCAATATACATTTAAAATGTCCTTTTAAACAAGCATGTTTTATTTATTATGTTAAATAAAATGTAAGGCCTCATAATAACCTTAACCCTCCTATTTTACCTACAAGAAAGGTGGTACTGTATATAGTGGATACTTTTTTTCACCACTGTTATTTACAAATTAGTTTGTATTTTTTGCATTGAATTAACATACACTTATCCTCCCTCATGTGTTTTAAGTAGTTTAAACTATTTCACGACAAAACAAAATATTTCCCTTTTTAATTTTTTTTAGTTTAAGTAAAACTACTCACTTTACAGTGAATGGTAATTTTTAACAGCAAGAGTCGCACTGTATCCACCAGTTACAAAATATAAGTTTTATTTATTAAACTGTTCTGGACAGATTATAAATGAATTATCACCCTAATAAATAATGCCTCGTAATAAAAAGTTAATAAAAAGGTATGCTTATGATTATTACTTTATTTTAAAAATGTGTTTATAAGATCAAATTATCAAAAAGAAATAGCAAGTTAAACCAAATGAGTTTTTTGAGTTTGTGCAACAACCATAGCAATCAATAGTCACAATAATTCGACAAATTCCACAGTAACTAAAAAAATGACCATAAAATTACCTAAAAGTAACAGCTGCCCTAACACAGGTAATAAAAACAAATTCTACAAAGTTCAGTATAACAAATTTTACTTACTTTCTTGTTACAAAATATTTGAGGATTTTTTGAGAAGTTCATTTATATTACTCTAGATCTCCAATGGTTTTATTTTGGTACCTCATGCCAGGGTACCCGACACATACATACTCAGCATGTTGAAGACAAATTGGTTTGGTACAGTTTTTGCACGTAAACTTTGTGAGTCGGGTTTTTTTATCAAGCTTGCAGCACTCACAGCGGGTCCTCTTCTCCAGCAGCTGTTTTTGATGTTCAGTATTTCCTTCTGCTGCAAGTTCCGGAGGCATCCTGCTCTTCAATTTTTCTTGGATGGAAAGTTGTATTCCTCCTAAAGAAATTGCTTCAGACCTACGTTGTAGGTGCTCAGTGACCAAGCTGTCACTGAGAGACCTAAGAAACAGCCGTCTAGTTTTGGTTTCTAAATTGTTACCAACTGAAACAACTTGGGCATTGATGGCACCCACATTCATCAATGAGTAAAACACCACTATCGGCCATCTGCGGGTGTTTCTTGCAACATTGTAGGTTGCACATAGCTTATCAACTATATCAACGCCTGACTTGGTCTTGTTATAGTGCATGATTATTTCAGGCTTGTTGGTTTCACCATCAATATCATCCTCAAAATGTAAGCTTGACATAAGAATTACATTCTTGTTTTTTTTTGTTTTTTTTTTAACATACTATTACGAAACTAAGGTTAAGTTTTTCCTGAATGCAAAAAGACTTGATTCAATGCGCCTTTCTTGAACTACTTTCATCTCTTGGGAAATGCCTTTCCTGTTTTTCTTAACAGTACCTACATATGATAGTTTCTTTTCTTTCAGGTAATCTACCAGTTCTACTGAAGTAAACCAGTTCTCTGCATTGATTTTTCTACCGTTATTGTGCAATGGTATAGCCAACCTTTTGACAACATCTTCTGGCTTGTTACTAACTTGCCAAGGACCATCTGGTTGCTTACCGCAATAAACTTCTAAGTTGCTGGTGTAGTACGTTTTGCTATCACATACAGCAAAGATCTTCACGCCATACTTAGCGGGTTTTGATGGGATATATTGCCAAAAACGACAACGCCCTCTAAAGGCTTCCAGCTTCTCATCTATAGTGATATTTTCTCCATGAGAGTAAGCGCGTCTACAGTTCAAGACAAATTCATCAAATATCTCTATAATTGCAGCTAAGTTATCAGTCTGTCTTCTTTCAGCACGGGTTTGGCAATCATCAAAACGTAAGCACCTAATAAGAAATTTGAACCGTCTCAGACTAAATACCATTCTACATTTCTCTATACCAAAGCCATCTATGGCCCAAATTTCTTCTAAGCTTTGTCTGTGGGATCGAAAAACACCTAAGGGATACAATATTCCCGAAAGAGCCTTGATTTCTACCAAATCTGTGGGCTTTGAATCACGAGGTCTGCTATAATTCAGTTTAATTACTTCTATGTACTGGTTAGTGTAACCAACAATTTTTTGCAACATTTCATTAGTACAAAATTTTTCCAACACTCTTTTACATTGGTTGACAGTCTTGCATTACCTACAACACCAGGTAGACGTCTCAAAATATTTTGAGGTAGAACTCTGCCAAGGTTACACGGCCTAGGTCTAAGAAACCATTTGATTGTTTTATCCTTACCAAATTTGGCTGTAAATTGCATGTTGTTTTCTTGGTCTCTTTGACGTCGCCGGTTTTCATGTGCATCGTAACGTTGGTTCCTTTGCTGAACTAACCGTCGTTGCCGTGGTTGGTTGTCAGTCGTTTGTGGCTGTATGTTGACCATCTGAGGCTTGGTTTTAGGTATTACGTCTTCAGGAATATCACCATCAGGAATAACACCTTCAGGAATAACATTATCAGGAACATCACCGTCAGCAATAATGCTATCAAAAAAAACCTCACCAGGAATAATGTCATCGGGAAAGGATTCGTCAAAACTTTGTTCAGTGTCAGAGTTTTCGTAACGTTCGTTACAATTGTCTTCACATTCTGTGTCACTTTCATCGGCAAAATTTTCATCTTCTTCACTAATGTCTTGGAAAAGTAACTCCATAAAAGTTTCACGGTCATCAGAACTTTCTAATTCCAAAGAAAGCTTCCGTTTTGACATTTTCAAAGTTTTCAATAAAATTATATAAATAACAAAATATATGAAACAATAGTAAAAATAAATAAAAAAATATAAAGGAAGGTAGCACTGAATCTAATAGATACAAAAAAATAAAACCATAAATGGTCTCACTGTATCTGTGAGGTACCACTATCTCAAAACGGCAATGGTCGCACTGTATCTGTCAGATACTACTTCTCTGAAACGCACTCTGTGAACACGTGATCCAGACTGAGCAGTGTAGTAATGAGTGGGGAGGGCCCATAGTGGAGGGGTTAGATGTACGCGCGCACCTTACTGAATGGCAGCCATAAGAGAGACTGGTTGTACCTGCTGGATACAGTGCAACCGTTTTAGGGTTAAAAATATGAATCATAAAAATATATTTTTTTAAATATATTTAAAACACAGTTAATACAACACATTATGGATGCCGGGTGTAGACTGACTGTCCATTATCTGTGAGCACTCAGCACAATTATTTGCACATTCTTTCTGGTTCTTATCGCTATGTCTTATAGTGTGTTCCAGTCGAAATTCATAATAATAATAATATTCATTTAATAATAATACTTTTGTTCTTTGTTTTAGTTTTGTATTTAAATTATTTATAGATTTCAACCTCTTCTACATCGTGCATACATTTTCCTTTACTACAAATCTTTATTGGTTTATAGTTTTTGCCAAAGTCCATGTAAATGTGGTTTTTATCGTTGCACATAATTTGACTTGGTTCCGAGTCTTTTTTGACGTGTTCCTTTAAAATGCACCTAAAACTCTCTTTTCGTTCGACCAATGTAGATGTTCGCACAGTTATTACAGGTTATTTAGTTGACGCCTGCTTGATCTTTCAACAGTCTTGTGTTTTGGAGAGGAGTTGTTTTTAAACGTTGATATTGGTGCGAAATACGATTGTAATATAAATTTTCTTAAAGGTGGAAAAGATTATCTTGGAAGAATGCTGCCTTATTCTGTTCAAAAAAAGGTTGATTTTTGGTTTCTATTTTTTAATTCTATTGTTTTTTTTTCTTGTCTTTTTTTTTTTGTGGTGATGTATTTAACTATGTTTAACTCTTCCAGGTAATCGCGTGTTTCTAACGGTGTAGTTTTACGTATATCGATGATGCTGTTGTGAGATAAACATTTTTGAGATTGGTGGTTGGTGTATATCAGCTTTATAGAAATGAAACCTTAATGAAATGTTATCTTATTATTATCACTTTTATATGTTCTCCTGGACATATTAAAATTATTTAGCCAAATGTGATAAAAAACATTCGAAACTTTACATGAAATATACAGTTTTTACAGCACAACAATAGTTTATTAGTTTAGTTAATATAAACTACAAGAATGTCCTATACAAAATTAATTATCTTCGTTGTTATAAAAATTAAAGACAAAATTGAAGACATTAATTTGTTTTAATGCAATTAAATTCGTAATATTATGAAAAGAAATTATTTATGTAAAGTTATGCAAGAATGTACACATACAGAGTTTTAACGTATATAATTCTAATGGGTTTCAACCTAAAATCAGAAATATTATCAAAGTACTTGTTCAAACAAATTCTAACTCGAACAACATCCAGCTTAAACAGCTTGTCAAGTATTAAAGTTATATAAATACCGCCGGACTGTTTCACTTCACATTTATTTGAACTTTGTCAATTATTGTTGAAAATTCAACAAAGAAAGACAACACAAAGTATAGTAAAACTAACAAGCAATATTTACACAACTTTATTTGCATTAAATGCAATGGTCAAACCTGTTTTTTTTTGCTTTTAAATTTTACCTAGTTTGAAATTTTACTGAACAAAAATTTGTTGATGTTTTTCGTATGTCTAAATTAAAACATTATTTCCATATAACATCATATTTAATTATTATTACTGTTGCACAATTAATTAATATATTTAAAAAGAATTATATTTTTAAATAACTTTTATTTTAAGATTGAAATAAACAAGTTACAGTATAAATTGTACTGCAGTATCAATTTTGTATGTTTATTTATTTCTGTGTAATGTGTATCAGTGTAATGTGTATATGTGTTTTTTTCATCTGATGATGGTATACGTTGTACCGAAACTGCTGTTATTAAATACTAATAAATACAAAAATACAAGATTGCTACTTGACGTAAGTACATAGTATTTGTACATAAGTAAGTACATAGTACAAAGAAATTTGAACATTTATTGGGAGATTTATATTGCAATTAATATATTGTTATTTAAGAAATGTTGTAGCTAACAATTACAGATTGTATGTTTTTTATTTATAAATATACAATATATTTTTTAACGTTTAATACTACATTTTATTCTGCAACTGATTGTGTATTAAAATGTAATTTGTTATAAAACACATGTATTCAGAACTCCATAAATTAAGTTACAAGCGTTACTGTGTTTCAATACCAATAGTTTGTCTATTGCTTGTCATTGAACGGATAATATTCGTAAATATTTCAGTTATGATGTGTCAACTACCTAAATATTGTGTTTCAGGCGCAACTTCTGTAATCAAAATTAATTATTTATCAAATCTTTGAAACACATAATAAGTAATTAAAATATTTAATATCACATTGGATCCCCGAAAACTAATTCGCTATATTTGACCAAACGCCAAATATATAGGTTTCATTGTTACATTAACATTTCATTAACATGTGCCGTCTGTTGAAATAAAATTTAAATTGGAAGTCGAACTGGACCTAACCTAAAAAGAGGACATGTATTAGACAAAAATTTACTAAAATATTTACCAAGCGACAACCTGCTTAACTTAGCTGACGAAAACGAAATATCAGAAATATTCTTTCACAGGCAAAGACAAAAAATACAATTGAAATGGCGTAATTAACAATTCGTTTATTAACAAAAAAAATTATACGCCCTTAATTAAACAAAATTATTTATAAAATTGATACGCCCCTGAAAATGAATTAATTACAATTTATCAAAAAGAAATGAAAAACATTCCCTTACAGAACAAACAAAATTAAGAAAACCCACCCCTTTTTAAATGACACCTAATTAATTGAATATAAGTACATGGTTAAAATTAAAGAAAATATAGTAACATAAAGTTACTGATATACACAAATTTAAGGACTAAATACCAAGAGTATTAATGTACTTAGTTATTTGATATATATATATATATATATATGTTTAAATAGTTTGCCAACGTTTAACTTGAGGTTAAATTAGGTTCTTGCTCCTCCCTATAAAAAAATATATATATAAACTAAGGTTAACCTAATTTAGGCTAAACTACAAATAGTTTAGAAAATAATAGAACTAATTATGAGCCTGTTATATATGGACAAAAACGTTGATGTTCATATTTTTGTTTATAGTTTAACCAGTTAAAAAATAAATTAAACTGCACTTATCGCATTTATGATGACCAGTGTTGAAGTTTATAGCAACAGCTGAAGCGAGGTTGGTAGTTTTCTTTTATAAGCCAAATGAAGCAATCATTTCATATTCACATCCAGAACTTGGATCAGAAATACGGTAGATAAAATACAATACAGAAATAATTAGTTTGGCTTAAGGCACTTAAAAAAGTAACATTGAGCTTGTTTGATATTGAATTACAGCAAACTACAGCTGTAGTAGGCTATTTTTCTCGTTGTAAATTGGTTTCATCTTTCACAATTTGACCATGTGGCATACTACATCAAGACATTAGATTTAATTAAATTATTCTTTCTTTTGTCCTTATAAAGCTGGTAAAGTTTACTGGTAAAGTTCGAATTAACCATTCTGTAATACAATTAATTATAACTATGCTTTTGTATACCTAAATTCAATTAATATAGCCTTATATAGACATTGACTTTGTATAAATATACTTTGAAATATTCACTGTTAAAGCATAAATGGTTGCAGATGGAAATTTACCTTATATTGATAAATATTATTTGAATTAGTTTACCTTTATGCTATTGAGAAAAATGATATGTCCTTAGGCTATTTCAAAATATAAAATAAGGCTATTTAAAACAGTTCACTTTCAAGCTGAAACTAATTAATTACAGAAAAAAGTGTATAATTCATTTTAACAAGAAGTATCATTTATAGAAAATTTCAGATATCTAGCTTCTAAACCAAATCAAATAGTAAAATTGTTTTACCTGGTGTTTGTAGATTTTTAGCTCATATTTGAGGCACTCTGTTAATTTACAAGCATTTTCTATCTAAAACGAAATTAGAACAACCGACTGTGAAGCACCTGGTCACAGTTGAACGGATGGACGCCGACTGAAATAAAAGAAAATGGCAAAGACGATTTGCGTTTAGATTTTTTGCTCTTTGGGGAAGAAAGTGGTGTGGTGAAATTATGCACTAATTGTCAGTCAACTCCTACTATTTGAGAGGGTACGCTCCTACAATACACAAAGGTTGAAGATGTTGCATTATATAAGAGTAAGGTTTTTTGTGAACGCTACAAGTTACACAACAAACAATACCGTAATAATTAAATTATATTTTAAAATTTTTAAGATTTTGATACCATCTAATCTTGGAGATTACTACGAATAAGTTTTATAAATGTAATTTATTTAGTCTAAAATACTGTATCTGTTACAAATTAGAATTATAGGTCTTAGACATGCTTTTAATTTTAACAAAACTCAACTGGTTTCATAGGCTAAGATGGGGCCAAATTTACTTTTGAAATTAAACAATTGCTATTCCAATAATACTTTGATTAAATTTGAAGAAAAATAACTACTATAGGTAGTATCAACTTCTTCCCTCTACATATTATTTGGTTTAATATGTAATTCGAAAATAATGTAAATAATGGTTTGATATTTTTTAGTTAAAACATTTTAGTGAAGCATTTAATTCCTTCATTTAACACTAACGACATAAATACTACAGAGCTTTATAATTTATACAAGTTGAAGAGGCAGAGACATATATAACGATACAAAGCTTTACTATAAGGCGGAGGTAATCCCTGTGAAATTGAATACTTCCCGCAGCTTTTAGGTTTGACTGTTGGGTGCAATAAATGGAATAGAGTGTTGTCAGTGATTCGGTTATAGCATTTCTATATAAACTACACATTCATGTATTTCTTTATAAACATCATAAGTCCATAGCTTTTTATAGTTTATCATTCTCTACTATCCATTTAAGTATAAACAGTATGCATGATTTAAAAGACAATTTCTCCATAAAACCCCTAAGCAATGTTGTTTACAAGAAAATAAGGCTTACAAATCGTGTATACATTAATAATATTGTAAATATAGAACCGTAATTACTACGGACATTAAAAAAATAAAATATGTGTTATTTAAATGTGCCCAACAAGTTATATAGTTTTCTTCGGATATTTCATTATTTTACTTATTTAATTAGTTTTTTATAAAAAACAGTTTAGTATAATGTATTGCTACTAGGGTTACAATATAAACCCTAAAAGCATAAATTATTGTTATAAATTAGTTTTTTTGTAATTTGTATTCCCATTTTCTATTTGCGGTTGTGAGAAGGATTAAAATTATTAAATAAGTTTATCATTCTTGTCTGCATCATATGAGTATACCTCGTAGCTAAAACACAAAAACGAAGTAACTTGAATGATGCTTAGTACGGAAAGGCGTTAACGATGCGACAAGTTATCTGATATCACTATTAAGCATTTAATTGTATAATTATTTAAGCACATTCTCTTCTAGAAATTTAATATATTCATCAAGTGATTAAACATCTTACTACAAAGCATCAGGGCCATACGTTTTAACAATAAAATATTTAATTTGATTGTATCTATCATCATAATTTAATAATTGGATTGGCATTTAACAATTTGAATGGAACAATCCTAATTAATTTGTATTCCATTGAGAGCACTGAATTAACCTCAAATATTCCAATTAGTAAACACGTAGGTAATATTAGTAATACAAACAATAAATATAATAGAGTAAACACTTTACAATTATAAAACAAAAGTTTGCTACATTATTAAATTTTAATGCGAATAATAGTATACACGGATCATGATTTTAATATTACATTTGTATGAGTCATTTTTATTTTTTTCTAATTGTGTTATACAATGTACCTATTACTGAAAGTGTTAATTAGAAAAGTAATAAGAGGATATTCAAATACAGAAAGTATTTTAATACAATAATTATATTGCACATATTGTTTATAAATACAAAGGTTGAAGAGCACTGTGTCGACAAATTCACAATGACTGAATGAAACCCCGAACCACAAATAGAAGGAACAAAAAAAAATAACAGAACAATTTAATGAAAAGTTATGTTTAATGTGATACCCCTTCAATGGCATAGTCATCATCCTCAGAGGGCTTTAACACTACTGAACTAAACTATTTTAGGTTATATTCCGTCCTCCCCACTCCCACCTCACCGTTCTCTCCCAATCACAACGACTAGTAGGAGGAGCGACGTTTACCGTTAAAAGCATTAAATACAAATTAAAATAATAACAAATATAAATCTTTTTAACAATTAATACAATAAACTTAAATATAATAAAATAAACTTAAAAATCATAAAATACAAATTACAATAAAAATGTAAAATAAAAATAGAAAATATATAATAAATAAACTTAATAGGCTAACACAATAAACTGAGTACAAATTAGTAAAAGAATAAAATAAAACAAAACAAATATCCATATAAATAAATGTAACAAATAATATTAAACAATTGGAAATAAACAAAATATATGAAGACGTAAGATTTTTAAACAATTTAACATACACATTACTGGATGTTAAGAAAGAAAATTTTTGTCACTACCATTACTGTGTATCCAAATCGAAAATTAGTTTTTATACATTTAGCAAAGTATAAGTGAAAAAGTAAGGGCACTACAATTTTATTTCAATATTAAATACTTAACTTTATTCACATGTATTGGTAATGGTATCATTGACACACAACTACTCCCACTGACATATTTTGGTAGCAATGATATTAAATAAATATACAAATTTTTCTTTCCAATGTTAGTGAAATATTGTGCTATAATAGGTATGAGTTCGTATCAATCTGCATGACCTATTCATCGGATACCTCCAGCATTAGTAATATGGATAAATTGCCTCTAGAGATTTAGTGATTCTGTCAATGCAAAATGTATTCAAAACAAATGTTAGTACAATCATTTGTAGTATCTTTGTTACTATAAATTTCGAGTGAACCTCAGTTTGTTTTATTAACATTATTATAAATCATTAATATAAGGGCAATTTCATTGACTTATATATTGTTTAATGTTGCAACTTATTTAAAATAATGAGGACACAGGAATCGATGGGTTATTAATTATTTAAACACTAAATAAATAATTATTACGTCTGCAACAAAAGGTAAGCACTGTTTGTTCTATGATTTGTTTACATCTATTTAATTTAAATATTTATTTTACTATTAAAACTGTATACAATATGTTAATAAATCAATCTTTTATTTTGTCCAGCAAAGTTAGTACGGACTTATAACTTACGTTCGCACAATAAATACTCTAGTTTGTATTTGTGCATAGTTTTTGGTTATTATGCTGTAGAATTTTTTTTTAAGAATCGTTTATTTCTATATTTAACAACTAAACATATATTTGTCTACCGTAACTTATTATTATGAACCTTGCTTAGTGTTTGCATCTACATCTAATGCATTTATTCCGGATACGTTATTGTTAAGGCTCATGGATAAAATAACTTACGTGTATAATATGTAGAACAGATTTACGTTGCCTGTGCAAAACCCTAACCCTTTCCAGCCAACTCATCCAAAAACAATTAGTAAAAATGTTTCCACTATAGTTTCTTGAAGTAGGCCTCTTTTAAATAAAATTTGTTTCAATTTTTTTTTTACAAATTACCAAATCAAATGTTTAACTCCATATGACGTCTGTGGGCAATATGAGTATAAATAAAAACAAACAAAAAAACAGTTGGAAATATTAATTGGATATAACTATTTACTCAAAATCTTTTTTCTTTACATTATATAGAAAATTATAGAACAGAATATATTTTATTTTATTTGCTTAGAGCTAAACAGTGCTTGCAAAGTATTAATTTTAACAAAATAATGCTGAAAATAAGAACAATATTTTGCATTTTGTACGAACTAATAACAATAACTTTTTGATTGATAAGTAGTTTTTATAATTTTGATAATAAGTTTTCTGAAAGGTTATACTTAGCCAACT
>JAGFPH010016021.1:0-12184 GCA_018207615.1 Philaenus spumarius
TAGTGCTTAGTAACATCGTTAAAATTCAATAATTATGTTGTAACACTAAGCAAATAAAACTATTTTAACGAAAGGTACTATTTCTTTGATATCCCGCCATTTTGTCCTAATGTGTCAGAATTAACTGATACTCAGGTGTATTTCTTTTACATATGTGTATGTTAGGACTGTTGAGTTTCAGGTTTGTAGAGTGTTCGGTGCTTCTAATATATTAGTTCAAAAATAGGTACCTCTTCGTGGGACACCCGGTATTTTGTATAAAGTCCTATCGTTTATTCGATTGCTTACGTGTTAGCATTAATTTCTCTTATTACAAATTTAAAAAAATATGTATTCATGAAAGCCAATTTTGTATGTTCGTTCAATTTTAAAACTATTTCCACAAATATATTGCTTGGCAAATGTTTCTTTTTTTTTAACTGAAAGTATTCAGGGTGATTTTAAAGAAATGTTGAAACACTTTGTACTGCTTAACTCAGAATAACTTGGTAAGAGAAAAAATATTAATGTATAATATTGTTTTTATTTTATGTAGGGTTGAAATTTTCGTTCACCATATTGCATCCTACATATTGAATCAAACTTGATTTTGTTTAAATGGGAAGTTAAACAAATAAAAAAGAAATATAAACATAAAAACAATAGCGAAAAACGTTTTTCAATAAGTGTGTTTGTTTTTAGTTCTAAGAATTCAAAGTTGTAATAACCAAAAAATAGTGATAATAGTAAAACTGGGTAAAATGCACCACCCAATACCAAGATTTATGAAGCAGTAATATAGTAAAATAGTAACTAACAATTAACAAAACTGAAAATTTAATGTTTATGTCAACTGATATTATTCATTGAAACTAATTACAATAACACAAATTCTCACACATATACTTTTGCACAACAATCAAACGCGTTTCAACGACAAACTAGTTATCCACAATAATATTACTAAGGATGACAATTTTCCATTAAAACGCGTTTAATTATTAAACAAATTTGTTTGAGAACTAGTATTAATGTAATTATTTTTAAATATTGGTACATCTCTTGGCAGCTAAAAGCCTATTAGTAATAGTATTATCTTTAAATATTGCAATATTTTATTTTAAAATTTTAAACAAATACGTTTTTAAAACACAAAATCCAACAATACATATTTTAAGTGCATTCTCTCGACACATTGACAACTTTGCAGGTTGATTACAATTCTTTCGTCATTGCACCTTGGAATACTTATCTTATTAAACGAGCAATTCTTGTACTTTGGATATTTATAAATTTATTTCTGGGATCTCGCTAACGGCTCAAACGATTTTGATGAAAACTTGCATATAGAGGTTTTTTAACGTCAGGAATCGAATGCGCTAGGTCTTATGTCTGCAAAAACCGCATAAACTCTGAAAAATGCGCTTACAATTTAATCTCTGAACTTCTTTTTATAACCAGCATTTCTTGGGAATCGTAAAAGTCTCTAATTCTGTTAGTTGGATAAACAATATATCTCTTCTAGAGCCTCGGCCTCTGCTCGTTTCGCTCACCAACCAATGCGGCGATCCACGAAGAAGATAATGCAAACAGATTATTGCATTCTCTGATATTTGACTCGAAAACAACGAGCGGTAACCTCGTTGTTAGTTATAATACATAACTAATGTAAGACAGAGTTTGAAACAGGCACGACCAACTCCAATAATTTGAAATGCGGCTTGCACTGTAATTTCCCCATTAATAATTAAATAATCAACATTTCAAATAAATGTTAATATTTCCAAATAAAGGAACAATGCATTATGTAAAAAGATCTTTGACTCGTAATACAATAAGTCTTTTGTTTAATTTTATCTGATCTAAAAAAAATTCGGTATTTTTATGAATAAAAAACATAAATAATGAGAAAGGCTTACTGTATCATAACTCAAACACTTATCAGTATTAAAATTATGCCAAATATTTGGCCATTTTGAAATACTGCTTTACCGTATCACAAGCGGCCATTATTTTTAACTTGAAAATTGTCCCCTTCTATGTAGAAATAAAAAATCTCTAATGTCTAATGCATCGTCATTCCATAAACAATACCATAGGATACAATAATCTTTTTGCATTTACTTCACGACGGGGTTTTGTGATAATGCGATCAGGTGCAAGCCCTCTGGTATAAAATCTGGCTGGGAGTAAACTACCGAATTTTAACTTTTTACACTTTAAAATAAAAATTTATTTAGGAAAATGTTTTCTTATTGTGCTGCTATGACCCCATAAGAATATACATTTGTTTATGATTATTTCTGTCTTAAGTAGTTTTAGCTCTACGTTGATTCTATGCCAGTCAGTCAGGATAAAACCGTATAATATATATAGATCTGTATAGTTTCAACTAGTGTCTCAGTATAATTGTTATTTGCATCATTTGTGTACTGTAATTAAGAAATAAGTGGGTATCCGTTCTGTTTTTAAGAACATCTTGTATAGAATAAATAATGTTTATTGCAAGATTACTTTACATAACGAAGTAATAATGTATCGTTCAATCAACACTACAGTTTAATTTACAACCCCTATGTTTATGAAATGCGTATTTTAAAATTCTCCAACTGGGTAGTTATTAAAAATAAACTAAAAATTCCTTCACTATACGGCATCTTAAATTGATCTATGGGATTATGAAATTTTTCTAATTACTTAATTTACACATTAGTTATATACACGGTGTAAATAATAAGTAGGTTTGTAGAGTGCACAATCACCCCTTATTGATGCAAGCGAGGAGGATCCCGTTTGTCCAATGAGAAAGGAATGTCATTAATCACGTGGTCTTGAGAGTGTCACTGAAAACAAAGTCCTGAACAATACTACATGATGGAATAAGTAACGAGAATGGATTTATAAACCTGAGAGTGATACTGAAGTAATTTGGTGTAGAATGACGAGATAATTTAAATTCAAAACTGTTTCGCAGTAAATTGATAACCAAATGTAAATGTTTTACAAGAGTTCATTTAAATATTTTGATTACTCTTCTTAAAAAGAAACGCATTGTCCTTTTGTGGTGAGATTGCATAGTGATAACGTCTTAAAAACGATATATTTTAAAGATATCATACTATTAGCTCTGTGAACAGTGGACCTCACGAAAAAACCTAAAATCTTCTAAATCCTAAACTACAGATTTGTATGAAAAGTGTTTTTGTGTAAGGAAATGATTCTCGAAATATATGGCATAATATTAATTTAATTTTAATGAGATATCGAATAGGGATAAAGATAAAACTTCCTCGTTTCAATCCAATAATGTACATAATGTTCCAAATCAATTGGCTAATTATGTAGCATCAATTTTTCTAATAACACCGCAAATTTGCTCAATACGAATGTGTCTTTTCATAAAACTCTTTCGCCTCAGTTCACAGAGTCCTCTTGAATATCGATGACATCAGTAATATAATTACAAAGCTCAGTGACAAAAAAACTACAGTACTCGTTAATTTTGTATTTATTTTCCGATTGTTTTCCTTAACCATCCTTGCAACCACGTAAAAACACTCAAGAAATATAAATTATTACACAAGTCGTTTTAAAAGAATATTCATGTAAAAATTTGAAGAAAATCAGACAATGCATTTGGCCGTGAATGAGATATAAACAGAAGTTGGATGGTTGAAAAGTGAATATAAAATTAGTAATAGGCGTATCACTAAGACATAGGGTTCAAGTGCTTCTTTTAGACTTTTCTACTTTAGCTTATAGCTAAATTGTAAATTAGGAGATTTCGTACGTCTTATATTTATTTCTTGATTATGATTATAATTTAGACCAAACTAAGATGTTTTTAAATACATCTTCAAAATTGTATTTGGTAGATAGTATCAGACTGCATTTTGTTGTTTCTTTCGATTAAGTAATTTTACAGGTTAAATTTTATAATTTATGCTGAAATAATTGTTTATGTTTTTTAATGTTTAGTTTGAGAAAGTAAATAATTTTTTGGACACATAGTAATACTGACAATATTTGAAAACAAAATTGTATTGATTCATGAGTTCAAACTAATAATCCTTAAAATTGAAGCCGTGGACATTAGAAATTAATCTACCATTGATAAAAGTGAGCATCGAACAATTTGAGTGATATGTTGTGACTCATTTAAAAATTGTTTAATAATATTGAAACTTTTGTGTTGCATTAAAATACTGACAAATACGTCTTTTCCTGACTTCAAATAACATTTATACCATTTTGAAGAAAATCTAACAACGCGTTTTGCCGTTATCACGTAACAGACAGACAAACGAAATTCCAAACATTACCTCTTTAAGTAACGGCATCCAACAAAGTGATTAAATTAAATATTTCTTAAAAATTCAACGTTGTTATAGCAAACTTAAAAGTACATAGAATATCCTTGCTGATTTATGTTCCTAACTTGAGGACTTATAACAACTTGAGGAAGTTAGTGGTAATTCAAAAAACCTTTGAAGCTTCCAGGATGTTAAATCTCTCACTTCGGAAGGTCTACATCAAAGTGATAAATGTTTTTTTTTCCAAATACTTTATTGAAATTAGTTTTAGACTATTGTTTATAATTATTTAGTTGCCTATTATTTCAGGGAATTGTTTATGCTGAAATACTTTAAATACCACTTTCTTTTGAATCCAGCAGGCAACTTTGGAATTCGATAAATTAGTCATAGAAAACTTCACCAATATTTTTTCTTTTCTTTATTTTCTGAAAATATTTAAACTGTCGGTTTCATGATGCTTATGTAACTCACTTGCCACAAGATGTTCATCTCTTTTTCCATTCCAGTACTAGTTGAATATGTAAACCATTATAAAATATAAATTACATCAGGAACGGCAGGGCCGGAACTAGCCCTCCTTTCACCAGGGGCAAGGATATATTTCGGCGCCCTCTCCTCCCACTCCCCACCATACTCACTCCATTTAAAACTGTTTAACTAAAATAAAAGCATATATTTTCCTGTAATTAAGTCAATGCTATTAATTACAGTTGCGTAGTGCAAGCAGATAAATTAAGTTGTGCGAAATTTTAAGACTCCTCTATTATATTTTTTGTAATAATGTTTAACATAATCTAAAAAGAGAAAAACATTTTTTTCTTCATTTGTTAATTAGAAATTATAGAAATGGGTAATACTTTACGAAATGAGACATTGACTACAAATCATTTTTGTTTATATATTTTGGTTATAAATTGGTATTCAAATTACTAACAGTCCTTAATCATTCTTGAATCTAAGTAAGTCAAATAGTGTTTCCGTGAAATACCTACGCATTTATTCAGCGTCCTATTCGCGTTAGCAGCTCTACCTTTTTCCATTGTCCACATCGTACAGAACTGTATAATATACGATACGTTTATGGGAGTTTTGTTTAGTTCATCTAATTTAGTGAAACAAATTAAAATAAGAATTTTTAAGTATACTGTTAAATTCTATTACTTATTCTCTACAATTTGTTATAGAAAAATTTCATTTTTGAGTATATATATTCCTGGTATTTTTTTCAAAATAAACCAAATTTTATTAACAGTATCGTAGTAGAAACATAAAAACTGGTGTTTTCAGAAAACAATTTTTGAAATTGTTATTGGCCTATATTTTCCTAGCTTCTGTTTAGAACTATATTACAAATCTTTAGCACAATTTGAAAAAAAATACAACAAAACTTACTACTTTTTATGTAGGCCTAGAATTGGATTTTTTTTCCATTACTGAACATTTTTTGTTTCCCGAGCTAATTACTTTTAAAATGTTACATCAATCATTTTCTTTAGTTGCATCTATGAATTCTTTGTACCATTTTCTATAAAAAGGCTACTGAACATTTTTGGATTGGGATATACTTACTATATTTTGGTGAATATGTTTGATAAAATGCTTGCAAAACAGCAAAAAATCCGGGCGTAGTTAACATGTTCGCTTCCAGGGTCAACATCTGTGATATGATGACTGCTTTTAATTACATCAAATACAATTTAAGACGTTAAAAATCTATTCTTAAAAATAATTGAAATAATGCTTCATTGTGTGAAAAATTGTAACTTATACATATGGAAAATAATGTTTACTATTTCTTTGTTTTTTTTTTGTGCTTCCTCCAAGCCGGCGCCCAGGGCATATGCCCTTGCTACCCCACTCTAGTTCCGGCCCTGACGAATGGTAAATAATTTATATATTAAGACAATACGCTGTTGTCTTTAAATTATACGCTATAAATTAAATTAAACAATACGCTATCTTTAAGAAGTTCATACGCTGTTGCAACAATAAATAAAAAAAAAAGTATAAATAAAATTTTAATATACAAGACGAGTACTTCTCATCCTTTCTAACCATCGCATCAAAACTAAAATTTCTTTACTCAAACAACAATGATTTAGTGTTTCCATTTTCCTCTCACTCTAAGACTCACGAATAAACCAAACTAAATCGGAGTAAAAATTCTGTAATATTCAAGAAATAAAAAGTTAACTGACTTGCAGTCAAAATCTCAACCAGATACATAAAGGTTTAATTATTCGCAAGGGAAATTATGTAAAATATCACCTTTAGTTAATAAACGTATTGCCAAGATCAACATAAACCAATTAATTGAACTCTACGGAAACTTTTAAACTCTTTAAGTTAGAGAGAATTCTTGATGTAACAAACACTGTTCCGATTACTCAATGTATATATTAAACACCACTTAAAATTAATTGAATCAACTTACTCTATAATTATATAAAACAAACAACTAGTGCATATTATATAGTGTATCTGTGACACATTTAACAATATAAAGATAAAGTTTCGGATCAAAGTTTAATAAAACAACTGGTTTTGTCAGTTAACCGAAAATAGTCAACCGTTCAAGTTTAAATACTAAGAAACAAACGGCCTTTTGATTAGAAACTGCTTTATCTTAGTTAAAATTTAAGCTCTTAGTATAAAACAGTCAAGTTGCTTAGATTTTTTTTCACAAATTTAATTTTGCAAATCATATCAAATTCTGAAAACGGTATTAACCGTTTAGTGGATTTTAATAAAGAATTCTTTTAATATACTCTCTTTAAAATATCTACTTCTTTTCATTGGCTGTCTTTATAAGTATAGTGTGCTGACGTTGATATTTTTGCTTATATCACTGCACGCAGCATGGAATACAGTTAAATAAGTCAGCCTAGTAATTGGCAGATACCTAATTATATATGCTAAGTTCCCTTGTTCGAAGCTTGGTCAATTGAATCATAGGTTGGAAATTAATTTACAAGTTTAGCGATTACGGGAAATTATAAAAACATATCCCAAATGGTATGAAAAAAAACCGAATAATCAAAGAAGTACAAATAGATTTAAGAATTTCAACTGTCATTCAAAAATGTATGTCAATTAGTAAGTCCCCGTGAACAAATCACAAGCAGATTAATTAGATACACTTTAGAAATATAAAATAAAAAAAAAATACTATTTAAAAACAACAAACTTTATCTAGGCCTACCTACCTATGCTGATGGGGATTTTTAACTTCGTAAATGTGAACAATTATAGGGATTATAAAACTGTAGGCCTATTTGCTAAACAATTTTATTTCTACACATTATTATACATTTAAAGAAAGATGCAAATATTATATTTTAATTGCTTTTTATTTTATATTGATAGATCAAATGATTTGCAAGTTATTAATATTATAGTGAAGAAATTAATAATCGATTATGTGTAAATGTTATACGATTATGTACGAATATTTCCTAAGTTAAACGAATAGGAATCTCTTCTTTAAATTTTTATAAACGAATATATTGACGATAAAAGGAGGTATTTATATGCAGTTTATAACCTTAAAGCAAATATTATAACGTATTAGAGCATGCGAATACATTAATTAGTTATATAACTCATGTTTAACCCTCCCAGTGGCAGACTGCCCAAAGAGACGTTCTCTCAGGCGCAAGATGCACCTATTTCGACAGTTAGCGAGAATTTGCATACATTTGCATTTTCGATTAATTAATTCACTTAGAATTATCCAATCGTAATAAAACCGGGACCGTTGGAAAGAAAATGAATTAAACTTTAATTTTTGTATTTAAAACCTTTTCGTAAAACGTATATTTACATACGTAACCATCGTTTCAAAATTGCAGAATGTGAAACAGCTGTTTTCCATGCGACATCGCGATGTTAAGAACGTAAAACTTCATAATTTTCAACGGTCTGCAACTCCTCACAGTTGTCAACTGTCACAAAGATCATCACAGCATTGGATTCATTAGACGTTTATCTTTCAAGTGTATTTTTAAACAAATAATGAACTTTACAAGAAATTATAATGATTGAAGTTAATGGTTGAAGTTATAATGGTAAAGATAACTCCATAGTATAATATACGATGGGTTTGTTTAAGATTGACAGACGATGGGTGAAATCAGCTGTTATATTATTTGTTACTCACGAACGTACGGGCGAACACTCGCTATTAAAGGAGTGTATACTAAAAAACTAATAGTGTTGTTTCTAAGTGGCATAAAAGCAACAATTTTACTTATCTGGTAAAACGAACACTATAACCAACTATAATATGTTTGATTCATGAATGAGCTTCCGTAGTTCAAGAACACTTATTTGAAACCATTAAAGTCACCAAGCGGTTTGTAGAGAACGCTGTATTCCTTATCTTTCAGTAACAAACGCAGCCGACACAGTTTCATCTGTTTCAACGTATCTTACAAAGTCGTATCGCATAAGAACATTTAGCGGATACAAACGTAGAAAATTGTGTATCCAGATTTATTAGTTTGCTATGGTAAATATTAAATGTTGCCAACGCACTTTAAAATATTAGAAAACTCCGGATGTATATGAGTTAACATATGAAATTGAGATAGGTTGAAAGAAAAATATATTTCTGATCAATTGTGCCTCCTTTATTCTATTTCACAGTACAAGAAAACATTTTGTTTTGAAGAACAGAATTCGTCAATATTAAAATGTTCAACAATACTACCAGTGGAATATTTAAATGGGATTAGAGAATAAAATTCAAATTTAAATACCAATCCTTACATACTATTACTCAAATGTGTGTGTTTTTTTTTTTGTCTCTAAGCGATATTTCCCTTAATTCTTCAACAAAATTGATTATTCAAACAATCATTTTAAAGCTTATGTTCCTCGCTATTGAAAAAAATAGGCAAATAGCTTAAAACTAGTAGTTCTGTGAACAGTAGACCTCGCTAGTTGAAATAACAAATGTGGTTTTGAGCTTAGGTTAAAAATAGTGTGCCAGTAAGGAAGTAAGCAGAAGGTTCAGCCAGTGAAACATTATTTTTCAATTCCCGCGATTCCAGGATTTCTAGTTCAATTTTTTTTTTCTTGAGCTTTAACTGCTAAAGATTTTCTTTTAGGGGGCATTGTGTTTTATGTAGGTTAATAATGCGTAAGGTAGGTTACAAATATGGCGTTATTGAGGGAAAACAGAGAATTAAATATTTACATTCTTAAGTAACTAAAACTTAACAATGTATTTACAGTTCCATACGGATTTTAAATTGTGAGGGGTATGATGTATACAATAAACTTGAATATAATCTTGGGGAGGCAGCTAATGTTAATGACAAATACACTCGAGAATTTATTAGTTTAATATTCAGATCAAGGACTGCCACACTGCCTCTAAACGCTAGACCAGGCAGGAATGAAATTGAAAGGATGTGCTCTTTATGCAGTTCCCGGGATGAGGAAACCATGATACATTTTATAGGAGAATGTTTAATATTAGGTGGCATTAGAGAAAAATATTTTAAATGTAAAGTAATTGATGGTGACAGATTGATAAGGATATTGAACGGGGAAAACTGGTTTAATTTAGTAAATTTCTTGAGAAGTGCGCTCAAGTATAGGAAGGCATTTATTTATGAGTTTAATTATTAGAACTTCCTCTTTGTTCAGGGTAATAAATCCAACCTGGCAGACGACCTACGGGTCATGCTGTAAGTGTGTAACTTTATTTTGGTATGAGTTATTATTTTGGTTAGTTATGTTGTATTTCTTTTGATTCAATGTTTTGTCTTGTATGTAGTGCAATAAACACACTTTATTATTATTATTATTATTATTACAGTTCCATATCATATTCCAATATTAGAAATAATAAAAACAAACGATGTTAAAGCATCGTGATAAAGATCTCAACCCATTGTACCAACACTTCCCACGCTGTCCAACGGTCATTTTTTGTATGTCCTTTATCACCGAGTTTTCATTTGGTTCATCTCATTTTTAATTCAAGTAAAGCTAAGTCAAATACTTTTATACAATAATAATTTACAAGTGTACAGTTCAATTCTTTGATTTTTGTCCTCTACACTTTCTTATAATAATATGTCATTTTTGGGCAAAGGATATATTAGTAAATTACTATTCAAAACAGGCCTAGTTTTGTTAGCAGTCTTGTAGTATTAACATAAAAACTTAAATTTTATAACTTTTAATTATAAAAAAAATTAACACAGTTTGAAAAATTGCCCTATTGTCCGGTCACATTAGCCAAAATAGGAGAAAAAAGTCGACAGTTTTGAAACTTGGCATAGTCGCTCATTCGAGTGTCCTGCACAGCATACTGAAATTCCCCGATGGTGAGTAGGAGGTTTAGGAGCCATCAAATATATTTTTGTACTCGTTTTCTTAAATAACTCGAGAAGTATTGCGTTTAACGAAAAACTAACCCTTCACAAAATTAAACTAAAGTAAATTTTATTAAAAAAAAGACCTATTCCTATGTACTTGCTAAAGTTTTAAAGATAGAGAACGTTTAAAATAGAAAAAAAATAATAAATCTGGGTTTTTTACTTAATTTGTACAGCCAACTTAGCCAAAACAGGAGGAAATTATCCCAAAGTCTTAAAACTCCGCATGGTTACTCATTCGAGTGCCCTGTAAAACATACTAAAATTATCATAAGGGGGATGCGTATGAGGGAGAGTCATTTAAATTGGGATGTTTTGCATTTGTGTTAAATATTTCGGAAAATATTCAGTTTGGAGTAAAACTAATCCTAAATAAATGTAGACTAGAGTACATTCTATTCGTTGAGTGTTTCTTATGGTTTATAGTTTTGGAGATAATGTCGGGAAAAAACAAATAAAAAAATCTAAATTTTCGGCATTATTTGTAAAGCTATTTAAACATAAAATACATATATAGGAAACTTTTCTCATTGTTTAATATTTTATCCATGTTTAATAATTTATCTTATAAAAGAATACACTTGGACCTGTTTTGCTTCTATTTGCCAGCAAAATGTCACCTATGTCAAGACGCACTGTGGCCATGAAATAACAGTAGTTGTTGATGGCTACACTGATGTGAACGATACTAAAAGGGTTAGCAGAAGCGAAGAGGAAAGAAATCTGCAGATATTTGAAATGCATATGTGAAGATGGCCGTTAAACGAGAACAATTGTTTTCAAATGAAAACAATAAGACAAGGCTGACTAGCTTGATTTCATAACTAATGATTTCTGCAGGAATTAAAACACAAGTTGCTGCCCGTGACGCTGACACTCGTATCGTATTGTGTGCTATTGAAAAATCACCTCTACATCGAACACTTGCTTTGTTGGTGAGGATGTCGACCTGCTAGTATTGCCAGTACACTATCACCAGCAACTAACAACATCTTCTTCATCAAGCCTGGAAGGGATAGGCAGAAACACATATGTTTTCACATTAGAAACTCCAAAAACTGGAATTGAACGAAGAAATTATCTTTCTTCATAGTGTCAGTGGATGTGACACTACCTCTGCAATGTTTAGGAAACGCAAAACAACAATAGCCAAACAAAAAACAACATTGAAGAACAAAGCAACCACATTCTATGGCCCGTAGTCTCCAGCCTCCAATTATGTTTTAAGCTCCATTTTCTGTAGATGCACTTGTAAGGGGATATCACGTGGCTGTCGAAAAGCTGGAATAAAATGCAGTTCTGTTTGCACCTACTGACAAGGGTTCTGCACAAACGGTCCATTACTGGAAGAAGACGAATTCTATATAAACTGTATTGAAGATTATGATATTTTTTGAAGAAATAGACCTAAATGTGTATAATTTCAAACAATTAGAAAAGTTTCACGTATGAATTTTATGTTTGAATAGCTTTACAAATATAAAGCATAAAAATTAA
>JAGFPH010016023.1:0-20056 GCA_018207615.1 Philaenus spumarius
TAACTATCACTACTAACAGTAACATTCTACTAACGATAACAAAGCTAGCACTACTAATAGCAATACTCTAACTAGCCCTAACAGTAACTAGCACTACTAACAATAACACTTTACTTTCTATTAAAGTAACTTGTACAACTAACTTAAACAATCTATATCAACTTTGTACTTAAACATCAATCTATTTGTTTATAATAGTTAGTTCTATAACAGCAATTATCGCTACTAATAATAATACTTTACTAGCCATAACAGTAACTAGCTTTACTACCAGTAAAGGTCTACTAACTATAACAATAGCTACCACTACTAATAATAACACTACACTATCCAAAACAGTAACTATCACTACTAACAGGAAAATTTTCTACTAACGATAACAATAGCTAGCATTACTAATAGTATGACTCTATCTAGCCCTAACAGTAACTAGCACTACTAACAATAACACTTTACTTTTTATTAAAGTAACTTGTACAACTAACTTAAACAATCTATACCAACTTTGTACTTAAACGTCAATCTATTTGTTTATAATAGTTAGTTCTATAACAATAACTAGCACTACTAATAATAATACTTTACTAGCCATAACAGTAACTAGCATTACTACCAGTAAAACTCTACTAACTGTTACAATAGCTATCACTACTAATAATAACACTATACTATCCAAAACAGTAACTATCACTACTAACAGTAGAATTCTACTAACGATAACAATAGCTAGCACTACTACTAATAGTATGACTCTATCTAGCCCTAACAGTAACTAGCACTAGTAACAGTAACATTCTACTAACGATAACATTAGCTAGAACTACTAACAATAACAATCAACTTTCTATTACAGTAACTTGCACAACCAACCTAAACACTCTATACCAACAGTTCTCCATAACTTTACTCTCTAACTACATGACTGTAATATACTTTACCGTAACTACCTCTAATAAATAAACTGACTCTATAGTCCAATGAATAGAGACTCAAAAAGGGGGTCTACCCTACAAAAGGTCCGGTAGTCCTGAATTTTTTATATGTTGTTTGGGACCATTAGGTAGTAATGAATCTAAGTTTTCGTCATCCTAGCCCCATGAAAACTTTTGTTATATGCAAAAAAAATTATAGGCAGTTTTCAGTTATTGGCCTATAACTTCTTTCCTGTGCATTTTCGTATGTGAAATTATAGCTACCGAATTGTAGAAGACAAAATTTCCACTAAATATGCTTCTTTAAGTTTTTTTGTACGACCAACGGTTACCGAGATATTGGGCAGCAAAAAAGGGGAAAAATCTCAAGCTTTGCAAAATTTTAACTTTCTTGCTACTTTGAATCACAATAATTCCACGAAGACTTCATTTTAGAGAAATGCTGTTTGTATAAAAGTTGTAGAGCATTTAATTATCTACAAAATCCATGCCTCAAACATTTTTTAACGTCAAATTATTAAGAGTGGGGGTAAATTTAAAGAAAAATATACAATTGCAATTTTGTCATTTTGGCCCAAGATTGATGTTCTTCGATCTCCGGTAATTTGGTATTTTATGGCAGTCCGTATTCCGCAAGGCCGTAGCCAGGAAAACTTTTCGGGAGGGGGGTTCAGGTCAGGATAGGGGATTTGAATTTAAACCCTTTTAACACGTTCACTGCTAAGGACGTAGATGTGAGCTTGACACTGAACACTATGAGAAGGGGCATACGCACAGTGAATTGCGCGCCAACACCCGTATTGGGCGTATTTTCAATACACAATGCATTGCGTGTTTTGTTAGAGTAAAGTATTTTTGTTGAACCTTCATAGTTTTCTTATTTTAGATAAGATCAAGCTCATAAGAGAGTAAGGCTGTAACCTGCTGCATCCATGTGTATTGTACCTTGTAGTTTAATCAAGCAAATCTAAATATCAGTATGCATGCAATGCACAACGAAGTAAAATATGTTGCTGGATCCTCTGTTGTGTTGTTTTTTTTATTATTTTATTTGCTCTTTTAAACCCGTATTTATTTTTTCCTATAAATTTCGGGTTTTGGGGGGGGGGGGGTTGACCCCCTTACTCCCTCTCCCCTGGCTACGACCTTGGTATTCCTTCAGTTATAATGATATATGCGAAAATGTACATTAAAGAAGTTATAAGCCAAAATCTGAAAAAGTGCCAACATTTCACAGTTTTTGGCGTATAACAAAAGTAGCCACGGGGCTAGGATGACGGAACCTTGGATTCATTACTACCTAATGGTCCCAAACAACATATACAAAATTCAGGACTACCGAGCCTTATGCAGGGTAGACCCCCACTATTCACTGGACTACTACACTAACGGCGATTTATACAAAACTATACTGAGTCTAGGACCGAGGGCCAGTTGCCTAAAAACTTTGACGAGGGTAATTTGACAGCCAGAGGCTTGGCGGAGCGAGGGCCAGTCGGCTAGGGATCAGTGACCTGTTCTACTGTGCGGTGGGTGTGGGGGTGGAAAGGTTTTAATTATCGTTTATGTATTCCGATAACAGTATGATTATAATATTTATATAATTATAATATTTCGTCGTATTATCACTTTATATAATTAGAATTAAAAAAAAACTAGAGGACTTACCTAAACTGTTTAGTCACAGTATTTTGCCGATAACAGTATGATTATAATATTTGTATAATTATTAACCTTAAAAACTCTTCTATAGAAATTAGTTTAGAGTCGTACTCTATGCATTTAATCTTATCCCTCCCCTGAATCACTTCCGCTCTGGGGAGTCGACTGGCCCTCGGCCCTACCTGGCTGTTTTGACAGTTTATGACCCCCACGGCAAAAGATCGGCTGGCCCTCGCTCCGTTTTCCAACTATACTAACAGCAACTAGCTCTAATAACAAAAACACCCCACTATCAGTGTTTTGTATAAGCCTTTATTCACTATACCACTACTATCTCTTCTCACTATAACACTACCTAGCACTACTAACCATCTATATATATAAAATCGAAATACCACTCACTCACCGACTCATCATGAAATCTCAAAAACTACCGAACGGATTGCAATGAAATTTGGTATGTAGCTTCATCTAGGGCAGTGGGTGCTGGCTAAGAAAGGGTGCCAAAAATTCAAATTTGGGGGGGGGGGGGGTCAAATTGATTAAATCAAGATTTCTCCAGAACTACGAAACGGATTGGAATGAAATTCGGTATACAACTTTCTCTAGGGCCATAGGTGCTCGCTAAGATAGGGTTTCAAAAATTCGAAATTTTAGGGGGGTTTGGGGTGGGGTCAATGTTACTAAAACAAACCACCGAACGGATTGGAATGAAATTTGGTATGTAGCCTCTAGGGCCCTAGGTGCTCGATAAGAAAGGTATTCAATAAATTCGAAATTTTAGAGGGCGTTTGGGGTTGGTCAATGTTACTAAAACAAACCATCGAACGGATTGGAATGAAATTTGGTATGTAGCTTCCTCTAGGGCCCTAGGTGCTCGATAAGAAAGGTTTTCAATAAATTCGAAATTTTAGAGGGGGTTTGGGGGGGGGGGGGCAAAGTTACTAAAAAAAAAACGCTGAACCGATTGGAATGAAATTTGGTATGTACCTTCCTCTAGGGCCGTAGGTGCTGGCTAAGAAAGGGTTGCAAAAATTCTAAATCTTAGGAAGGGGATTTGGGGGGTAAAATTTACTAAAAATCCCCATAAGAAATACATAGTGTAATATATTTATTGATATATTTTTTTGTTAATATATATTTAACTTTGATTTGTCTATCCGTGCAAAGCCGGATCGGGCCAGCTGGTACTAGTATATTTATTAAAATAAAGTATAGTGCAAAAGAGAGACAGACACATATATTATAATATAGAATATCATCATGACGTCATCGCGATGTTTCATTTATTCCCCTAAAACAGCGGTTCATTCTGAAACGATAAAGATAGGAATGTACTTAATGAGTAATACTTGGAGTGTTGCAGACATGCGGTTTACATTCTATACAATAGGTAGACCATTTTAAAACGGAACAGAAGTAGGCCTGCTCTTCCATTAGCAATGGAAACGTTTCTCTTCGTACTGTTTTTAACACAACAAAGCATCGAGCAACAATCAAGAGTTGGGCGCAGCTTTCAATGTTAAGTGGTCGAGACTAAGAGCAGTGAGCCGAGCGTACGTAAGGTACGATAGTCGATTAACTGGGCACCTCGACAACATCGACTATATTTATATTTTTCCTTTGATTAAGTATTGATTAATTCACTTTTACGTATGTAGGTGTAACAGGCATTTCTTGATCTAGATACGATCGAACGTCAGATATAACCATTCCTTCACGCCCTATCATATTGGGTAGGTAAAATGGGATAAATGTTACAGTAATACATCATTTTAAAGGGCGTGGCAAGACGAAAAATATAATACAGCTTTGTACCACTTTTGGTTAACCCCAACAAAATTAATTTGAGCTTGGTTTGCCCTGATCTTATTTATTTGCTTATAGTAAATAACATTTCAAAACATTAATGTTTGAAGTGTCATCCTAATCCACTTTACCAAAACCAAAAGTACCATGCATATTTCGTCTGTCTGTTTGTCCGGGATATCTCCGGAACGGCTGAACCAATTTTGACGAAACTTTCATTTGCATTTAGAGAACTTTTCAGAGATTAATCTAGGCTACTTTTTTGAAGTTATACTTCTTTGCGTCCGTTGTAATCGGGATGGGGTGTCGGTCGAGAAACCGCGTCACGCGTTAGGAGTAAAATCCGGAAAGTGCCTTTCTATACCTTTCTTCGTATATTCGTATACTTTCCCATACTTCAAAAATTCGGATTGATTTTAAACTTTGCACACTTATCAAGGACCGATGACAATGCAATATTAATTTTGTTGTTTGTAGTAAGTGAGCACTGATCATGATCCCCAGAACACGACGTGGTTTTCACCCCCTTCAAAACGTCTGATTGATTTGAAACTTTGCACACTTATCAAGGACCTATGACAATTCAATATTAATTTTGTTGGGTGTAGTAAGTGAGCACTGATCATGGTACCCAGAACACGACGTGATTTTCACCCCCTTCAAAACGTCGGATTGATTTGAAACTTTGCACACTTATCAAGGACCGATGACAATGTAATATTAATTTTGTTGGGTGTAGTAAGTGAGCACTGATCATAATCCCCTGAGAATACGTTTTCAGCAGTCATTAAAAATTTTTTATAAAGGGTGGTTCACGACGATATGCAGAAACTTCGGGAGCTCATTCATTTTGTTGGGTGTAGTAAGTGAGCACTGATCATGCAGATGCAACGATAGTATTCATAAGAGTATGCAACAAAGAAGGAAAAAATGGGATATTAATTTTAAAATATTCCTTCAGTGTTGGTTAGTGTTTTTTTATAAAGGAATAGGCTAACATCTACAAAATAGTAGGGCTACTCTAAGTTACGACTAGTTTTTCCCAAAATGTATTAAATCAATAGTAGGTCTACCAGTCTATACCATTGGCTGGCCAAAGAAGTATAACTTCCACCGTCTGGTCCGACGCAGACCCAATTTTTCATCCCGGGAATAATAAGGGTTCGAATTTTCTAAATTGTAAAAATTATGGACAAAATTATTGGTTTTACAAACGGACGTGACACGCGGCCGTTATAAATAAAACAGCTGATTTGGATCAAAAGTTTAACACTTTGACAAGATAGTTTGTATTTTTATTTGCTGCATATTCTGGTTTAACCGTTAAATATATATCAAAACAGTACGCAATAATGTGAAATGTAGCCTACTCGTAGGTGTTAAATACACCTCAAAACGTGATTTGTAATTTTGATGTTCGTTCGAGAGTTATGAGTTGCAAACATGATTTTTAGCGTTTATTGGTGTACAGATATTAATTTACGTAGGCCAAAAAGGGATACACAGACCGATTTGGACGCAACTCGTTGCGCGTTTCTGGATCATCGAACGCGGATCTAAAACCTTTGTTTTTAATTACGCGTAATGGTAAGGCATAATGTTTACCCGATAGTCCTTTTATTTATTTAATCACACCTGCGAGGGAAGCAGCAGGTAGCAGGTAGTATTCAAATATATTGACACTTGCTTTTCATCTGATCGGTGATTTGTTAAAGTAAAACAAGTATGATATTTACTTACTATAATACAGAGTGGTTATAAAGTCACTCCCCCCCCCCTTTAACTTTTGTGTTTGTTAAAACAAACAAATATCCTTTGGGGAACGATACTAACTTAACCCAAAGTATCTTTTGAAGCAATCTGAAATTTTTAGTGTCCCCTAAAAATGGGGGATTTTGGGGGCAACTCAAAATTTTTAAACGGGAAGTATGGTCATGTGATACCTCATTTTAAAGGTCTATTTAAGACTAGGAAAATGACGTAAAGAAAATAAAAATCGGACCACACAAAACAAAATGGCGGTCCTAAACGTTTTGAAATAAATCGACATAAAGTTGCTAATATCTCGAAAAGGAAGAGTTTTTAGAAAAAGTTTTAAAAGACAAAAAATGTTTATTTCAAAGTTCTTGACCTAAAACAATGCTTCCAAATAGATTTCGTAATTTTTATTTCAAGTTTAAGTGGACTTCTACATCTTAGAAATTAAAAAAAAAAAAAATAAAATTTATGAAATCGATTTGGAAGCAACATTTTAGGTCAAGCATTTTGGAATAAACATTTTTTGTCTCTTGAAATGTTTCCTAAAAACTCTTCATTTTCGAGATATTAGCAACTTTATGTCGATTTATTTCAACACGTTTAGGGCCGCCATTTTGTTTTTTGGTGGTCCGATTTTTATTTTATTTATGTCATTTTCCTAGTCTTAAATAGACCTTTAAAATGAGGTATCACATGACCATACTTCCCATTTAAAAATTTTGAGTTGGCCCCAAAATCCCCCATGTTTAGAGGACACTCAACATTTCCGATTGCTTCAAAAGATACTTTGGGCCGAGTTAGTATCATTCCCCAAAGGATATTTGTTTGTTTTAACAAACACAAACGTTAAAGAGAGGGGAAGTGACTTTATAACAACCCTGTATATGTTTTATCAAGAATTATTTACAAAAGAAATACTGTAAAAAGACCAAAAATATAACTTCTGTCGTCATAATACGTCTTATAATAACTACAGCTGACAATACGTTTATACACAAGTGTGTCCTCTAACTCTCTGGTCCCCTTTTGTGGATTTGTTCCTGGGGTCGAGAAAAGCATATTTCACATTGTAAAGACGGTGCTTAATTTTTCGTCTGTCTGTATGTGTTTTTTTTTACAAAATAATTGATATAGACACATTCTGAATAACGCTGGGTCTGACAAGTCCTTATACATAGGTTTTATTACTTTCGTCAGTGAATGAAAGTGTTTAAAAACCTCTATTTTATTATTTGCCTTGTCTTAATAATAATTTAATCTTTATTTACTGAGGCGAAGTTAGGACCATTGGATCCTCTCTTCCACTTACCTCGACACAAAAATACACAAATACATACAAATTCATATTACAAATAAAAATTAATAAAGAAACAAAACTACAAATAATAATTACTTCTAAAATATAATGAAAAAAACTAAAAATATACACATTTGTCTACTAAGTAAAATAAAACTAAAGTTAATTATGCTACACTATAATACATAAACATATACATAAACACTCTTACACTCTCAAACACACACACATTCAAGAGCATGCCTCAAATACCACCCGAGCGCCCGAAACTACCCAAAACTGTCGCAGAACCAAAACCCCAAAGCCTTCTTGAACTGAACACGGTCATTGATGCATTTTAAACTCTCCGGCAATGAGTTCCACAATCCACAGCCTACATGCCGTCACAGTGAAAGATTTATTGAATATCTCAGTTCTGTGCCTGGGTATAAGTAATAATGAAGCTCCTCGTCGTGTGTCGGTAGCATTTACATGTGAGCTAAAGACAAACCTTTCTGCCAGATAGCGAGGCAATAAAGTGAGCAGAATAGCGTGCAATAACAACAAAATATGATAATTTCGAAAAAAACTAAGTTTTAGAATTGAAATTTGTTTATAATATTTTGTCACATGATCGTCACGTTTTAAGTCAAAAATGAACCGTAAACAATAATTTCGAGCACGATGAAGTTTGTTAGCTAATTCCATAGTCATGACATTGATAACAGTATCACAATAATAGTTAAAATAAGGAAAAATTCATGTTTTCACCAGCTGCACTCTAACAGTAAACGACAAGCAATCTTTTACTTTCTTCAGAGTGTGCATGCCAGCGAACACTTTATTGCACGTGTCAATAACATGGTCTGTCCAGCTTAGAATATTGTTTATAGTGAGACCAAGATTTTTTACTTTAGAACAATAACGCAAATCATTGCCTTTTATTATAAGTTTCGGCCCACTACTTAAATCAGTTTTATTTGCGAGTCTTTGAGAACAGATACATATAGATTTAAGATACATATATATTTGTCTTTTCTATATTTACACCATGAGAGCTTTCCGGGAGGTCAAAGCTCGTGCTTTGGATTTTCATTGGTGGACAATCTGTGGTAATAAGTTGCGTACATAATTTAGAATGCACGGTATAGCCCCCCCCTCCCCCTAGAAAATATCATACGGGATATGGTACTTGCACAGCAATATCGATTTGCAATAAGTTTAATGTCTACTTGACAGCTACGAATATACGATCTTGATTTCTATAAGAATACTTGGCGAACATGCCTTGAAGTGTTCGTAAGCCTTTTGTGTGTTAACTGCATAGACCGTGGTATCCAGTAACGAAGTAGGAAGCGAGGAAGCAACAGAGCGACATTGACGCATGTTTCGCTTGCAGATAATAGCATTCTGCTTCCGCCATTGGAATGGAAACACAATCGCAACTTTAAACGATATTCATCACGCATCACTCTGACACGTAGTTAGTTAGCGTTCGATTGGTCGTCGACAGATCTCGAACTGTTTGGACGCGAGAAGTGCGACATCGAAAAATAAGACTAGACGGTGGCTACACTTGAAATAAAAAATGTCGGCTCCTGACAGAAACTTTATAGACACTGATGTACCTTGTACAGTTTAAGTTTTTGAAGTGGAAACTTCTATGGGTGCACCGCGTCTAAAAACATTTGCCGGCGGTTAATCGGATTTTACAGTCACGCATTTTTCCGTCACGCTCTATTCCGTCACGCTTTACTAAATATAGTAGGCCTACAGATGTGTATATAGCAGAGTATATAGTTTACTTGGTAATACCTCTGAAATGGACATTGTGCTTCCTCATTTCGCAAACAATTTTGAGGGCGGTTAATCGGATTTTACCGCACCGCATTTATCCGTCACGCTTTATTCCGTCACGCTTTACTACATATAGTAGGCCTACAGATGTGTTACAACGAATCTCCTTTTTGAGAATTCTTTGTTGGAGAATAAGTTATTTCCACCTACTGGAAGTCTTATAGGCAATATCGCTTTGTTTGGCCTAGGTGAAATAACTATGTGTCGAATATTCATTTTTCTGAATATCCCGACTAAAAAAAACTTTATACGTTATACTTCCAGTAATTTATTTTTGAATCTAGCTCAGTTAGAACACAAGTTAATAAGTTTACTTCTTGTAAACCTCTGAGTAGTGAGTACACTGAAACTAACCTTGTAAACGGCTTATTTGTGCTTGCAAATATTTTATGAAATTTCACTGTATCAATTCTTAATCTATAACTCATAAACTATTGGGATATTTGAATACTAGGTGTTTTTGTAAATAATAACTTTTTATAAAGCAAATAAAATTTTAATAACTCCTTTTTTCAAAATTTTAAACAGAAAACATATTTTTTGGATTTTATCTTTTTCTAACAAATACAAAATAATAAGTCTTCTTTCAATTTAAATAATAATTTCTTAAGCTATAAGGCAGAACTAATCTTTTACCTAACTATATTTTATTTTAATATTTTATACTCAATTTAATTTAATTAATATTTTAATGAAAGATTTAATTTGAATTTACGATTTAATGAATTTACTTTTCTAATTAATAATACAAATATTTTACCTAATCTAACATCCTAAGTAACCCAGTATTTAGAATAAACTTATTTCAATTTAATTCAGGCAAATTTTAACAGGGACTAACGTATTTTACGCTTCTACCGACCTTTTAACACTTGTCCAGGCGTCGCGACGTTTGATGTGAAGTTCGCGAACGTTGTTTAGCTATGGCAGGCTACAGATGCTCTGCGTGCTGGTTAAGTTGTCTCGTTGGTGAAGATGGAGTCCTGTAGGGTTGTCTGGATGAAGGATGGATGATTTCTTACAGATGGATGTGGTGATGTCGTGTCTGCAATCCTGGTTCGGTTATTCCCTCGAAGTTACAGTTGCAAGTCCTAGTGGTCGCCTGGTGGTGTCCTGGAGTCCAGTCTGGAAGCTCTACGAATCACTCCATGTATCCGCTGTCTTGCAGGCTATGTTCCTCCTCCAGAATATTCCAAGTTCGGCCAACTTTGTATTGACTAAGTTGCCACTGAAGTTCTTGTAGATTTAGGCGGTGTCTATTGCTGCATTCCAGGTGAAAACCGCAACGACGTGTCTTCTCACTTGTTATATAATTTATAAGGTTAACGAAGAAAATACTTAGCTTCTTGCATGCTATAGTATTTTATAAAAAACAAGTAACTGCTCCTGATGCGTCTAATTACATCGCAGAAAGAATAAGGCCCCCTGCGTCTACTTACATTGTAAAAGTAATAAGGCTCTCGAGTTTCCCCGAGCAATCGTTTATATAGGCTTTTTCGGCACTATTTCTATGCCAACTTAAGCTTTCTATCACTGTATTACTACAAAGCTTTAAAATTCGTTTTTTCGACAATTTTAAACTTCTAGTCTATGTTATTTTTTATCCTGAATTTTATATTAATTTTTCCGTTATTTTTAAACTTGATTTAGCCATTGTTTTATGTAATTTTCCTTTTGTTTTTGGAGTACGCCCACTTTCGTATGCTGGTAGACCTGCTCCCCCTCCAGCCGTCTCATCTTCGGCCAGCCCCTCTGCTGTTTCGAGTCCTTATCTCGCGTTTTTCCGCGGCGATTTTTCCCGGAAAAGTCTTTGTTTTTTGTTTTTTTCCAGTTTTTCGTTTACACTTCTTTTTGTCTATTGGTTTTTGTTAACTAGCCGGATTTTCACTTCGTTCCTGCTTCTGGTTGTCTTGCTGTTGGGTTAGGGAGTTTAACGATTTTTTACAAACTGGGGTTTTACTTTACTCCCGAAACATATTTTAAATACTGGATTAGTTTTACATAAATATGTTATTTACATACTATTTACCATTTTGAGTTAATAAAAATTTAAGTTTAACTTTTTATTTGGCTGTAAAGGTGCAAATTCTATCACCTTTTTCCTTTCATAAATTTTCAAGTTTTTCTTCTTAATTATAAATTATGTTTATCATTACTCAAACTTGTTTTGGTTAGAATTTAAAAAACTTTCTTTTTAACTTACTTTTTTATCATTTGGACTTAGTGGATTAACATTCACTTTTTTATTTAACAAAATTTCGCTAAAACTTATTTCACCTATATTTTAGGCCTTCTTAAGAAAAGCCTAAAAAACCTTTTCTTTTTCAATTTAGAGGAATTCTGAATTTCTCCCCATACTTTAATAGCTTGTATCTTACGTAACTTAGTAATTTTATATTATCTAATCTTGCAGTAAATACACCCGCGGTTAGCGTAATGCATTTCCTGAAGATTTTTGTTTTTATTTAAATCCTGGATTTTGGCTTCCCGAAAGAATCTTTAAGTATTTTTTACAAGTTCTTATTCCTTTTCGAACAGGCAGGGTCCAAAAGTTTAGCTTGGCCAGATAACGACCCGCCCGCGTCAACATGACTGTCGTGACCTACATTCGGCTTCAGCCCGCGGCAAGTCCAGATTATTCAAATTTATAAAATTAGCTATAAATTAAAATCCAGGACCTACAACGAGTTTTGTCCGTTGTAGTGTATATAGCAGAGTATTTAGTTTACTTGGTAATACCTCTGAAATGGACATTGCTGTTCCTCATTTTGTAAGCTGTGTTAAAATAGTTTACCTTTTAATACCTCTGAAACGGACATTGTGCTTCTTATTTTGTAAATTGTTTTAAAATAGTTTGCTTGGTAATACCTCTGAAATGGACATTGTGTTTCCTCATTTCGTAAGTTGTTTTAAAATAGTTTACCTGTAATACCTCAGAAATTTACATTGTGCTTCCTCGTTTTGTGAGTTGTGTTAAAATAGTTTACTTGGTATTGTTAAAATGATCAAATTTCAGATTAAACCAACACTACCAACGATTTGTATTAATTACAGTTTTCACTTGTGTCGGCAGTCCCGCGACTGTTTTATTTATTTTTTCTTTAATACTTCCATTCGACCTAACACATACATAGTAAATCTTACCCCACCAAAAAAGCATGTAGCCCACCGGACCCGTCAATAAAATATAACTTTCAAAAACAGTGTTTAACATTTCAAAACGTATAATGCTTTATACTTTAGAAGCCATTAAATAATTGTAAAACATATTTTAAACTAGGGGCTCTGCCCCTGGACGCTTCGCGTCCCAACCCCGCCTCAGATGGCTGCTTCGCTTCGCTCGCAGTTGGAAAATTCTCTAAAGAATCTCGTTAATCTTTGTACATAGGTGACCGAGCACAAATCAGCTGTTTTATTTGGCAGCTGACTCAAGCTCATTAAACATTACCGGAGCTCCTTTTCGGGTTAATAGCGGCTAAATGGATGATTGGATCTTGAATCTGACGGAAAATCTCTCGTTTGAAATTTAATTTTCTACAACTTTTGTATTTAACATTTTTTGCTATCTCTTACCGTTTTCTTACTAAATGCGCTCAAAGTGGGAAAATGTAGAAATTGAGAAAATCGAAAAATGAAGTAAAGGTTACATCAACTGGTGAAAAGGTTTTCAGAACGGTTAATAACAGCACAAAAATAATGTTTTAGTTACGTTTGGTGTTTGAATAAAGAAATAAGTTGAAAATTATACCACCTGATTCATTGTTAATGATTTATGTTTGTTAAATAGTATATAAACATCTGGAGCTATAAAGTTAACAGATTAATATCTGTTTGTAAAACATCTTTATTGTATCTATAATTCGCCTATACTTAGTAACTTCAAAGGTGGTATATAAAAGAAGTTCAGAGTTGAAATTTTATGCGCATTTTTGCAAACATATGAAATAGCGCATTCGATTCCTGACGTCAAACATCCCTATATGCAAATTCTCATCAAAATCGTTAGAGCTGTTACCGAGATCCCCGAAATAAATTTATAAATGTATAAACAAATATACAAGAATTGCTCGTTTAATAACAAAAGATATGGTCCGTTAGGTGAAAAAATGCATGGAAACAAAAATTTCGCATAAGGTTCCGAGTACTTTTTGAGCTGATTCCACTAGCAAAAATAATGAAAAAAAGTATATACAAACTTAGTTCCGGAAAAGCTTTGTTTTAAAGTTATCCGCCGTTCGTATTTTTTACAAAACGCCTAATATCTGTGGAAATAAAAAAGAAATTGAGCTGAAACTTTCTATACCATTTGTTGCGTAATCGTTTATCACTGTACGAGAAATCAGAACGGCCTATTGAATATTTTCAAAGAGATAATAAACAAAATATAATTACAGGAGAGAAAAAATCTACTTTGATAATGACAAATACAACGGTTTTTTTATTTAGTCTGTAGCTCAAAGGATGGCAGAGATAATGGTAAAAAAAAGTAGGATAAAAGTGGTGTAGATCTGACCCAAACACGAAGATAAAAGGCTGATTTGTTTCTGTTTTTTGTAAATTTTTTTCAATAAATTAACGTAATTTTTTTTGTAACGTTAGCATTTTATGAGAGATTCGAGATTAACAATTTTAAACGACCGCCATTTAAAAAATACGAAAAAGAACGTTCTGATTTTTTGAACAGTGATTAACGGTTACGCAACAAATAGGTGTACAAAGTTTGAGCTCAATCTCTTTTTTATTTTCAAAGATATTAAGTACTTTGTAAAAAGAAAAAATTGGCGGATAACTCGAAAACGAAACATTTCCGGACCTATCCAGGCACGGATCCAAGCGGGGAGCGGTGGGGGCGGACGCCCCCAAACTCCAAATCTTAAAAAATAAGGTCATCCTGCCACTGCTTATTGCAGTGAAAAAAGGCGAATTTCGTCCTCCATAATAATAACTGGAAATTATAGTCTTTCCGCTCGGCCGTGATAACTGATACCTAGGAGATAAGCGACTTCTCGGAACGCAACCCCTCCCCCCTCCCGACAAGCCGCCGGGCCGGCCGGTGACAAACAATGACTCACCTAGTGGCGCCACAACACTACAATTTTTTTAATTTAAAATGTTTATTTAAAAAAATTCTGCTTAACATTCTAAAGAAAATGAGTCTAAACGCTACCAAAATGCTTCATAAACTAGGATAAAAATACACATCTATTTACAATAACAATGGAATGTTTATTTGTTTATTGTACAACGTAATAACACGATACAGCTTGTATTGTCACTCATTAAATGATTCAAATAATTAAATAACAATATTTAAGAATTAATAAATTATGTGACATGTGTCTTTAAAACACTACAGTTAGTAGGAAACATGTTGACAATTTTAAGCCAATGTAAGAATATGTATCTCGAGATTTTGTAAGCCTATAAAACAAAACAAACGACAGATTATTTTTACAGCACAACAAACTAATACTGAGCTACACATACAACTGAATAATTTGGCCTTTTTGAGTGAACTTTGAATGTTGATGGTAAAATTATGATTCATTTAGGCATACTACAAGCAATTACAGTATATCATCAGTTTTGACCGACTTTCATGCTGTGGATATGAAGAATTTCAGTCGCATTTGGACTCATTTTCTTCAGAATGTTACGTAGCGTTCAAAGAACTTGAATGTTTTAAATTTAAACTTGAAATAAACAATTTTTTTAGTGCTGTGGGACAGCGCCAATAGGTGAGACATTGTTTGTCGCTGGCCGGCCCGGCGGCTTGTCGGGAGGGGGGGGGTTTGAGTTACGAGAAGTCGCTTAATCCCCTAGGTATCACGGCCGAGAGGAAAGACTATAAAGTAAGGTTATGTAAGCAACGATTTTTATATACAGTACTGGCCACGTATGTTCTTACCACAGTAATCATTTGGCTTCAATTATATCATGCTTGTATAAACCACTAGTATTCATAATAATTAACAATAATAATTTAAGAAGAGGTAAGACGTGGATATACGTTCACGGATGGGAAAAGTGAAGGTTGACTGGTCTAGCGCTGATGAATATACAGGGTGGTTATAAAGTCACTTCCTCCCCCTTTAATTTTTGTGTTTGTTAAAACAAACAAATATCCTTTGGAGAACGATACTAACTTAACCCAAAGTATCTTTTGAAGCAATCGGAAATTATGAGTGTCCCATAAAAATGGGGGATTTTGGGGGCAACTTACAATTTGTATGTATGGTCATGAAAAAGTACATTTAAGACTAGGAAAATGACATAAACAAAATAAAAATCGGACCACCCAAAACAAAATGGCGGTAATAAACGTGTTGAAATAAATCGACATAAAGTTGCTAATATCTCGAAAAGGAAGAAATTTTAGAAAAACTTCAAAAATTTTTATTTCAAATTTCTTGACCTAAAGAGTTGCTTCCAAATCGATTTCGTAAATTTTATTTTTACTCCATCTTAGAAAATAAAAAAAAATTACGAAATCGATTTGGAAGTAATTTTGTAGGTCAAGCACTTTGAAATAAACATTATTGTCTCTTGAAATGTTTTCTAAAAACTCTTCCTTTTCGAGATATTAGCAACTTTATGTCAATTTATTTTAACACGTTTAGGGCCACCATTTTGTTTTGGGTTGTCCAATTTTTATTTTGTTTATGTCATTTTCCTAGTCTTAAATATACCTTTAAAATGAGGTATCACAAGACCATACTTCCCATTTAAAAATTGTGAGTTGCCCCCAAAATCCCCCATTTTTAGGGGACACTCAAAATTTCCGATTGCTTCAAAAGATACTTTGGGTTAAGTTAGTATCGTTCCCCAAAGGATATTTGTTTGTTTTAACAAACACAAAAGTTAAAGGGGGAGGAAGTGTCTTTATAACCACTCTGTAAATCGTGACATTGTACCAAATATTTCCAACTAATTCCAATTGTTGTCTTGGGGGGTAGTGCTTTTCCTCTAGTTTCTTCACTAGGTTGCAGAAATTCTGATGTTAAAAAATCTATATTAACATCTTCGAAACCCAATAGTTACTCAAAACTCTTTCACCATAGGCCCTTCTATCTCTTACATGCATAAACGTCGCCATCTTGAAGTTGACTAACAACTGACATAATTGGAGAGTGCGCTTCGTGGCACTAACATTTTGGAGTTATAACCAAAGGTAATTAAATATACTTATCCTACTTCTCCGGAAAACCCGAGATACAACCAGGGCCGTGGGGTACCTGTCCGGAAAATCCGAGATACAACCAGGGTCGTGCGGCCGTGGAGTAGGGAAGGGCTGTATCACGGCGCTCGGGAAGTTGTAACTTATAGTCAATGGTTGTACCCACTGCAGCCGGGCCGTGACGTCATTGCTCAGACACTGTTATTAAAACATGAATTTTAAGCTGTATGTCTATTTTTCCCGTGTAGTGGTTAAGGAAAGTTTTAAAATGATGGCTCATTCATGTAAATTGATGATGTATTAAGGAAGTTATGGCGTACCGACAAAAAAATAGTCTTGAGAAATAATATATGCGATACATAGTGGAGCGTGATGCTTCAATTCATTTTTCACCTGAAGATTAATGTTTCACTAAAATACATGGTATTAATCAGTATAATATTTATTGTCGAAAGTAAAGTAGTTTTTGCCCAATATTATCCAAAAAGAAGGTAGGAACGGGCATATGGGCGCAAGCTCCCAGGGGACGCACGGCCGAGAAATTTTTTTTTAAAAAACATCTAGTAATAAAAATAAATAGCAATTACTTAACATATTTTTTTAAATTTATTACAAAAAAGTCATTCTGATTTTGAATTTCATTGGAACAAATAATTGTTGGTAAAGTTAAACTATTTTTACTTTATATCACAGTTTTTGTGTCACGTTATCAAAATACTTAATGTAAGCTGTGTTTCTAAGATTAAACCTATTTTAAAATGTATTACAGAGTTTTTTTATTTATTTTCCCAAATGACCAAATCGAACAAAACCTAAGTTATTAACATAGCAATGGCCATGCTTTGTTGCGGGAATGCTCTGCGGGTTGGATCGTTTTGTTTCAGTCCCACAAACGTGAGCTCACTATTTAATACATAAAATTACTAAAAGTGTTTTAAGACGGCATTTTGTTAAGCCCAGAACCAAGTAAATTACTCAAAAAACTTGCAATGATAAAATTGCATCGTAAAGTGGTGTTTAAGCAATTAACATATAGGCCTGATATAATTTTTTAATAAAGGTTTTTGGGGAAGTAACTTTAATCAGACTAGGGGACGGAAAAAATTATTGGGCCTAGGGGCGCCAAAATACTAAATCCGGCCCTGGTCTAATGGCGGACATCTATCTGAACCATTTCGAAAACAAGTACCTCCTATATAAAACCAAATGCACGACCAAATAATATGTTATGCAAGATATTTTGACGACACATTTGTAATTTTCAATGGTACCAGTAGACAGATAGAAAATCTAACATACTACATGAACAGTATTAACAGTTATATGAAATTCACATGTGAAAAAGAAATGGATGAAAAACTAAATTTCCTGGACTTAACTCTAATAAAGCGTAAGGACAAACTCCAATTTAAATTTTACAGGAAACCTACAACCACAGACATCACTTTTTCTGCTCAAGCGGCTGGTCTACTTATGGTTATATACCGTTTGGTGTGGTTACAAACATTAATTAATTGAGAACTAGCTTCTAGAGTAGGCCTATGTTTGTTTTATGTTTGGTTCGTTATATTACAATGTATAAATAATTTCAACTTTAAAATAACTAAAGTTGAAAAAATAAATAAGTAAAATAAGTTGGGTGCTTCGAACGATGAAATCATTTATTGTTCTTGTTAATATTTAGAATTACTCAACTCAGTTAAATTTTTCCTTTTATTCAGTGTACTTACGACCTTTCTTCTTAAACTTCTGCTACCCGCTTAAAGTATTTTTTTTTTTAAATCTGCTTTTAAATATTTATTTAAGATGAAATGAAAGGGGTTCATAAATGATGTTATACTAAATACTTTAGATCGTTTGCCTTTCTTAGTTAATTTTGTGTTAAATAAAGTGTATTTTCATTTTGTATTTGTTTACATTGATTTTACTTTGAAAATTCTTTTTATAATCCTATTCAAAAATATTTTTTTTGTTACACAATACAATAAAAATAAAAAGAATAAATCAAATTAATAAATACATAGTATATATAATTTGTTGCTTTTACCATGAGAAATTATCTTAAAAACTCGTTTTAGGCAGCCTATTTTCCATTAAAAATTCCGGAGGAAGACCCGCACGTCCCCCGGGGTGGATGTACGGGTCCGCACGGACGCAAAAATATGGACGGGCCGGCTCTGCACAGAAGCAGACGTTTTGTCCACCTCGCCTCCCTTTGCTGTCCCCCCCCCCCCCCCTTGACTCTCAAGTTCTCGCCGACACATTCTATACGGCACTGAATAAATACTTTGCTTGAACTGCGTTTAAATATACAGGCTACTGGTGGTATCTAACTACTGGTGGTAGTAGTGCAATAATTAAATTTTGGATAGGTTTTGTTTTTCAACAACAGAACCTCAAAATAATTTATTAATTACTGTAGTGGAAATACTCGCCACTCGCCCTGCTACAAGTCTTCTAGATCTCAATCACTGTAATCTTGTTTCGACATATCAAAACAAAGAATGTGTAACGATTTTACAAGCGTTGACATAAATATTCATCTGTTGGCCGGTAAAACACCAGAAGTGCTAAGATCGCGACCCATTAAACACTACATTACTAAAATCTTTATACAACCTCTAAATTTTAGCCTATTTGCATGTAGGGGTTCTTATATTTGTCTTTCTTAGATCATTTTGTTTAAAATAAAGTGTGTCTTTTCATTTTGTATTTTTATTTACATTCTTTTTAATATGAAAATTCCTTTTATAATCCTATTAAAAAATAAATGTTTTGCTACACAATACAATAAAAATAAGAAGAATAAATTAAATGAATAAATAAATAACATATATATATGTATAAAGTATTTAATAATGTTAAGGAAAAAACTGTTATAAAATAAATAAAACGCGTAATTTTTTTTATCTTATACCTTAAGAATGTATTTATTTACATTCATTTTAATTTGAAAATTCCTTTTATAGTCCTATTAAAAAATCTATTTTTCACAATACAATAAAAATAAGAAGAATAAATCAAATGAATAAATAAATAGCATATATATAAAAAGTATTTTTGTTAAGGAAAAAACTGTTATAAAACAACTAAAAAGCGTCATTTTTTGTTGCTTTTACCTTAAGAAAAAAGCTTAAAAATTCGTTTTAGGCAGCCTATTTTTCAAAAATTTTCCATGGGAGGACCCCCCGCGGCGTCCTAAAAAGAGTATAATAATGTTAAGGAAAAAACTGTTATAAAATAAATAAAAAGCGTGATTTTTTTTTGTAGCTTATACCTTAAGAAATTAGCTTAAAAACTCATTTTAGGCAGTTTATTTTTCAAAAATTTTCCATGGGAGGACCCTCTGGGGCGTCCTTAAAAAGGTATTTAATAATGTTAAGGAAAAAACTGTTATAAAATAAATAAAAAGGGTGATTTTTTTTTGTAGCTTATACCTTAAGAAATTAGCTTAAAAACTCATTTTAGGCAGTTTATTTTTCAAAAATTTTCCATGGGAGGACCCTCTGGGGCGTCCTTAAAAAGGTATTTAATAATGTTAAGGAAAAAACTGTTATAAAATAAATAAAAAGCGTATTTTTTTTA
>JAGFPH010016024.1:0-20055 GCA_018207615.1 Philaenus spumarius
CGACGAGTGGTTGGGACGAAGTTTAGTAGATCGGTGTACTGGATAGAGGGACGCACTCTTCCTAAGAGAGATCGACGAGTGGTTGGAACGAAGTTTAATGTAAAAAGGTCGCCAACGGTTTCTTGTGGGAACCACGTACGAACTTTATATTTTTATAGTTCAGTATCACTTTATATCCGTGGTATGGGCAAACACCAAGGAGGTACACAAAAAGCAGTCGTGGGACTGCCGACAGAAGTGAACACCGTCATGAGTATAACAATCTTGTCAATGTTATTTTAATTTGTTTAGATTTCAATTTAAAATGTTACAAGATAAAAATAACACAACTTAGGCTATTAAATGAGGAAGTATAACTATTAAGTATGAGGAAATATTTTAACCCAATTTACGAAATGAGGAAGCATAATGTCCATTCCAGAGGTATTATCAAGGAAACTATTTTAAAACAATTTATACAATGAGGAAGCACCATGTCCATTTCAGAGGTATTACAAAATATATATTCTGCTATATACACATGTATACTATATGTAGTACAGCGTGACGGGAAAGCGTGACGGTAAAATCCGATTCACCGCCAGCAAATTTTAAAAAAAATTTTGGTCGCGGTGCGCCTACAGAAGTTTTCACTTCAAAAATACATTGCGATTTACCTACCACTATCCCACAATTGTTGACGGGGCTTACAATAATGAGGGTATAAAGCAAAAAAAATCTATGAACGCGACTGTGCATCTTTATAAAAACATTTCAAACTTCGTACAGTTTACTAATTTAAGTAAATAGAACAATGAAACACTATATAACAAACGCTAAATATGTTACAATGAATTAATTTAAATCTATATTATTTTATAACGATGTTAGTAGCTCCGTACTATGTCAAACATCTGCGCAGTGCGAAAGTGGTGTCCACAAACAATGTTGAGTTTGTCTATACTCTCCCCATGAACCGTGGCTGGGTTTGTACTTTCTTGCTACGTATAATTTAAGTTTTCTAAACTATTTATTTCTATTTTTCAGGAGTAGGACAGGCTCTAGCACTCGGCGCTTGTCTACTGAGTATAGTCAGATTCCCAGCGGTGATGGCGGCGCCGACGCGGCAGAATGTCCAGGAGAAGGCGATGTTCTGGGTGAATCCTTGCGGTACCACAGACTACCGGGGCATCACCGAGTATGATTCCAACGAAATGTACCACTACGATGAACCCAAGATCGTGGTCAACCCTATCATCCTGGTGGCCAACAACTCGCTTACCTTCGCGCAGGATTTCAGAGACGATTATGTGAGTACCCATTTATATAATATTCAGTTTTGGCACGTCCGCTGAGGCTGAGAAATGAAATGTCCACAGATTCTATTCTAGGGTAAATTCGAAAATTGTATTACATTAAAATTATTTTTAAATAAGCGACGCGACGATTCACGATTTAGTAAATAAACAAATTGGTATATAATATGCCTACTGTTTGACGGAAAAAAACAAGTTTTTCAGTCACAATCATTCATTCGCAGCTAACAATATAAAATTGAGAATTATTATTAAATAAACGGTATCAGTTAACTGACACAAACTTTCTCCCAACTTACTGGAGTCAAAATAATATTGTTTTTAATCATTTTATTTACTACTTTTTAGAATAAAACAAAAAAATAATATTCTACCTACGTCAATCGTATAAAAAAACTATTGTCCCAGGCGGGATTCGATCGCGCGACCTTTGAATTACTGGCCGTGCTCGCTACCGTGGTGCTACCCCGTGCGGCCGCTGCCACGATGCTAGATTGACAACACAAACTTGTTTATTTTTAAACATTTCCCCATAATTATAAAACGCCGAAGTTTTGATAAAAGCGGGTGGTGTCATTTTGTTTGGCATCTTAAGCACTATAAATACTGAAAATTTGATCAAAATCGTTAGAGCCGTTTTTGAGAAATTAGAATTTTTGTCGTTTTTATGGGTTTTTAGGGGTAAATTACCCTTGAAAATTAAAAATTCAAAAAAATGAAAAAAAAACGCCTGGAGATATTAGGGTTTAGTACCTACATACCAAATTTCATGAAAATCGGACCAATAGTGTCCTCTCTGGTCGTGTATACATACAGACAGACTGACAGACAGACACCACTCTAAAAACACTTTTTTGGGTTCAGGGAGCACCAAAACAAAAAATTCCACTAAAAATATTTTTGGGTTCAGGGAGCACCAACACAGATAATTGCACTAAACAATTTTTTGGGGTTCTGGGAGCACCAAAACAGATAATTCAACTGAAAATTCAAATTCGAACATTTTTACGAAAACAATACTTTCTCCATATACTACGTATAGGGTGGAGAAAGTAGAAAGCGACGATTTACTATCTATAGGCCTACATATAAATAAAATTGAAGTGCCTGTCTGTGATTTTGAAATAAATACGTTTTTCTAAGCTCATATGGTTATTCACACTTTACCAAAAGCTAAGCATTAATTTTTTTTCCGTTTGTTCCGGAATTGCGGAACCAATTTTGACGAAACTTTCATTTGCATTTAGAGGACTTTTCAAAGATCAATCGAGGTTACTTTTTATGCCGGAAATATTTAGGAAAAATTAAAAAATTGTGCACAAAACTCGGAGTTTTTCGAACGGACGTGACCAATATAATTAAAACGACTGGTTTGGATCAAAAGCTCACACTTTGACAAGACCTTCTCTTTTTTAATTTACTGTATACGCTGGTTTAACAGTTGAATATAGGCCTATATCAAAACAGTTTGCATTAATGTGAAGTGTACTCGTAATAAAATGGTAGGTGGTTTTGAGTACAAACTGGCGGAAAACGGGATGTTTAGCGTTTGCTGGTGAATAGCTAATAATTTACGTAGGTTTAAAAGGGATACATAGACTAGGCTAGATCGATTTTGGCGAAACTCAATGTGCGTTTTTGGGCCATGGAACTCGGAACAATATTTACCCGATTAGTTATTTATCACATCTGTATAATAAACTAATTGGTATAGGTATATAGGCCTACTATGTAATCACAGCAGAAACTAAAAAGTATTTTTTAAGTTTTAAGCATTTATTTGCGTGCTTAAAATTAGAAATTAAAACTTTCGACATTTTTCTAAAAAAATTCTACAAGTAATGATGTAGGCCTATATTTAGTTAACAAACAAGTTTAGGTCTACCATTTGGATCCCCATTAACTTCTACAATAGTTTGACATTTGCGATTTTAATAATTTATTTTCAAATGGAAATGTGAAATCGACACTTTTACCTTCCTAATATTCTTCAAACTTTAAAGAAAGTTACTGTCACTAATATAATATTAAGTGCGTTTGAAAGCCTCTCACGAACCTAACCCGACAAATTGACTAAACCCGAACGAAAAAAGCAGTGGCTCGCCGAAGGGAAGTAAGCCAACGATCTCAGACAATACGCAGTTGAGTATTAGTTTATGCACACGTAGGTCGTTTTGCAGGAAACCGCCGCAGACGTGCCGCCTTCCATGGCCGCTCGTTCAAACCGTTTCCAAAACGTTATGAACTCGGCTTAAATCGGGCTCCTTCTGTAGAAGGGATAGCCTACCGTCGCACGGAAATGTCAACATCGGCGGTGTCGGGTGTCGTCCAGTTTCCTAATTTCGATGTCAACATCGTTGTTTGAAACTCATATTTCCAGGAAACGCCATTCTATCGACCAAACATTTGCGGTATAGCAACGGTAGAAATCTGTATTCGGTGAATTTAACGGTGAGATAGGAATAGTAAAAATATACCTTCGCTGAATTCAAAACATTAAACATTGAGTTTAACAATGGTATAGAAATGAATGTCGATGAGATGATATCGGTTACTAACGAAAGCGTTGCACTTGCCCGACACACGATCGCATTTTGATTTTTGCGAGCTAATCTTATCCAAACCATTTTCTACTTTCTCCCGCACTGAATTCCTTGATTTCTACTCTACAAAACACTAGAAGTACTCAAATTTGTGGTAGGCTAATCGTTTGTAGCCTAATTGGCGATAATCTGGACATTGTGTCAAAACTATAAACTTAACAAAGTTGTAAATATCGCGGAATTTCAACCCAATAATATATTTATGCTCAGGAATCTTCTTAGAACGATCTAATGCTGGACTTAATTTTAAGAAAAAAATTGTTCGTGTGTTGTCGTCCTTATCAACAAAATATTCCAATATACCATCGAGCGGAGTATCTCGGTGCCAAAATTCACGCCGTTTTAGGTTCGATTAACACGGTAATACTTATGCTGAATTGTAAAAAGTTTTTTATGCCGAACATAACTGTCAAGAAATTTATACGAATTGTGCTAACCAAGAAAATTAAAAAAAAAATATATTTAAATTTTCAAATTTAAAAATATTTAGTTTTGAAAAAGAGGTTTTTAAGTTTTCAATTTACTACCTAGGCGATAGCTCGTTGTCGAGGTGGACCTGTTTTAGGTTCGATCCCGGATTGGATTTACCTCTTTTTGCCCTGTGGGCTGGAAATAATAACCAATCAAACAGCACATTTAAAGTTATTCTGAAACTTGCCGAATGTTACAGTTCAAATTTGAGTGACATTTCCGAATTAGGTAAACGGTGGTTTAAAAAAGAACACGACATCCAGTAGATACCAAATCTGTACCGGATAAATTTTAATAATTGAGGTTTTTAGTAGCCTATATTCAAAAAAATAATTACAAATAAATCAATTTGCTAACATTTTTAACTGGTAACAGAAAAAACCCACTAAGTTTCTTCAACTATTAGGTATTATACGTTTTTCCCGGTTTTTCTTTTCTTCCTTTAGAAAAATTAGATTTTTTGGCGTCAATGTACTCAAATTTCAACATCAAATTTATTAAAATCGTTAAAAGTTTAGAAACAGGCGTTGTAAAAACACGTCTTACGGTAAAATACTTATTTCCACTAATTAGTAATTACCACAGCAATAAACAAATATAAATGTTTAATTTACGATAGCTGAGTGTTGTTTAGGTGTTGAAATTTTTACAAATAAAAGTTGAAGTTACAGATTTTAAATGTAGATTCAATACGTTTAAAAATTGACGCTAATAACCAAAGGCATATTAAAAGTCAGCTTACGTTAAATGATTTCACTCGATAATTGTTTAGGAGAGCGAAGCGAGCACCTCGTAGTGCGTGCGAAGCACGCAATGTCCCCCTAGTGTACACAAGGCACCGTTATCAACACTACTACAATAAAAAACAAGCCTGTTCGAATATTTTACACCGAATTCATTGTCCAATCCTGCGAGGAAGAATTATGCCCGTAAAACGTTTACCCGGGGAACACAAAATCCGTTTTACCCAAGGCGAGGTGCGATGGGCTTGATTAGTTGAACCTACCATCCGGTCCATCCAAACATTTCCGGCAAATGTCTGGGTGATGTCCGCCCATTATGTAAGCACATCTTCAGCGCATAATTTATACTGATACGCCCGATATGTCCCAAACCATAAAACGCGACAGCGTCCCACGAATACCAATGAGCCGCGTTGTGTGACACTGTTTACATGTGTTGTGTTCGATTTATAAAAAAAAAACTAGAGGAAACTAACCTAACCTAAACATTAGAAATGCAGTTTATTTTAAAGCATAAATCTAACTGAATATTTTTTTAAATAAAAAGAATCCTCCTCTCTTTTGTAAATTTCAGTATTTTTTCCACTTTACACCAATCTTTTTTGATTTTTTAAAAACATTTTCATTTTAATTATCCACGTAATATAAGTAGCACAGCTGATTTCAGATTTTCACTACTACTATAATCAGCTGTTTACTATAATACCTTCAAACTTATACTAACAGCCGATTTCGTACTTTGAAAGGATTTATCGTTAACAATGTAAGGTTATGTTTTTGTTTTTAAAAGCAAGCCTAAATCTTGCTGGTACTTTTTAACCTATAAATCGCGGTTAATTTGATTTACTATGAATAAAATTAAAGTGTCTGTGATTTCGAAATAAATAGACTAATTTGTCCAAGCCCATATGGTTATTCACACTTAGGCCCACCAAAACCTAAACATGCTTTTACTTTCTCACTATACTATAGTATAGAGAACGTATAGTGATCGCAAAAAAAAATCGATGTTGAGATTTTTGTGGAAATATCCGTTTTGGGACCCCCTGAGTAAAAAAAAAGTGGTTTTTACAAAATGTCTGTCTGTATACAAAGCTAGAGCAAAAACTACTCGATCGATTTCAAACAAATTTGCACCGGACATGTCAAGAAGGCCTGTATAGATGCACGAAAAACGGTTTTGAAAAATTTAAAAAAACAACCCCCTTTTTCGCAAAAAAACCCCAAAAAACAGTTATTTTAAAAAAAACGCTCTAACGATTTTGATAAAATTTGGCTTATTTGTAGCCTTTAATGTACCTTACCATATGCAAAAAACCGCATCTTTCTAAAAATTATCATTTAGCTAATAATAATAATAATAACTGATTTTTGGGGGTTTTTTGCGAAATGGAGAACACTATTCGATCGATTTCGAACAAATTTGCACCAGACATGTCAAGTAGGCCTGTATAGATGCACGAAAAACGGTTTTGAAAAATTAAAAAAAACAACCCCCTTTTTCGCAAAAAAAAACCTAAAAAAGTTATTATTTAACTATTCGAACGATTTCAAACAAATTTGCACCAGACATTTCAAGTAGGCCTGTATAGATATTCGAAAAAGGGTTTTGAAAAATTTTGAAAAACAACCCCCTTTTTGGCCAAAAAACCTCCAAAAAATCAGTTATTATTTTCTTATAAAAAAACGGCTCTAACGATTTTGATAAAATTTGGCTTATTTGTAGCCCTTAATGTGCCCTACCATATGAAAAAAACCTCATCTTTCTAAAAATTATCGTTTAGCTAATAATAATAATAATAATAACTGACTTTTGGGGGTTTTTTGGCCATAAAGGGTGTTGTTTTTCAAAAAATTTCAAAACCTTCTTTCGTGCATCTTTTAGGTAGGGCTAATAATAATAATATTTATTAGTTAATCTCCAACTTTAATAAAAAAATCACCTCTCCTACCCCACCCTACAAGTCACAGTGAATCTGTTTAATAATTTAAATATGCTTGTGAGAAAGTATGTGCCAGTTCCTGGTACCGTTTATTTTATTATTGCTAGTTTGTTTGTCCGGGCAAATCTCTGGAATGGCTGAACCGATTTTTACGAAATTTTCATTTGCACGTAGAGAACTTTTCAGAGATTAATCTAGGCTAATTTTTTACCCGGAAATATTTAGGCTTCCTATTTAGAAATTGAAAAAATTATGGACAAAATAAATAGGGATTTTACGAACGGACGTGACATGCGACCATTATAACTAAAACAACTGATTTGGATCAAAAGCTCAACACTTTGACAAGATCGTCTGTGTTTTAATTTACTGTACACGCTGGTTTAACCGTTAAATACATATGAAAACAGTATGCAATAATGTGAAATGTACAGTACTCATAAATGTACCCAAACGTGATTTGTAATTTGTGTGTTCGTTCAGGAGTTACGGGTAACAAAATGGCGGAAAACGGGATTTTTATCGTTTATTGGTGCATTGCTAATAATTTACCCGATAGTGCTTTTATTTATTCAATCACACCTACGAGCTACGAGCGAAGCAGTTAGTACATATGTACATGGAGGCTGTTCTCAAACAGTTTTTGTATACGAGGCATTTGTTTAAGACCCGTACAAATAATTGGAACGCATTTATTAATTGTATTAATCCACAAAACCCTACTCATAAAATAGCTTAGTTTCAACACTCATAGTTATATAGTTCGGGTTCGAATCGAGCTGTTGGCCTTGGCTTTTCACCATCTTTATCCTAAGGGCACACCGCGTGAGGGGTGGCTAGCCGAAACACTTCATATTTAGCAGTCCTAACCAAAGTTAAATTCACGTTCCGATGTGCAACGCGTGAGAATCACATTTGAAATTCAACACCCAAGAATGTTGTTTATTAGTACTGTAAATGCATTGTGCTTACATTTCCCGCGCGGATATCTCGCTGACAATGCTCGCCCACGCGGCTCTAACAGGTGGCTAGAGAGGCGACACGCAGTCTAAGCCGGGGCAGGCGCATTCTTCGTATCCAGCTTACTGCGAATAGCGCTATCTGCAATAGACATGTCATGTGTGAATTAGTGTTATCACTTTATCCGGATGTTTCATTAAGTAATACAGATTCGAAGAAATCGCTCCTTGGCCGCCGCTCTTCATTCAAGGCTCGTCGCGAGAAAACACTTTCGGTACTGTTTATTGTGCTTAACAATATGTTAGAAATAAATTTACGAATTGAGTATCAGTTTATTTCTGTTGTCGGGTTAAAAAAATAATTATTTAAATAATTAACCTAATAATTTTCAAATTATTTAATTAATTCCGACAAATTAAAAAATACATTTCGGAAGCAAAACAAGAACTATAAAAAAAAGAAAAAATATACAACAAATGAAAAAAATTCAATGCAAGCATAATTTAAGCTAAATAAAACAAAAGCTGAAATAAAGTTAATACATCCTAGTCCCTAACTAAACAAAATAAACGGTACCAGGAACTGGCACATACTTTCTCACAAACATATTTAAATTATTAAACAGATTCACGGTGACTTGTAGGGTGGGGTAGGAGAGGTGATTTTGTATTAAAGTTGTTTTCCCATAAAAATCCATAAAATAACGGAAAAACCAACTTTTCTCAAAAACCGCTCGAACGATTTTGATAAAAATTTTAAAGTTTATAGTATTTTAGGTCCCTAATAAACTATAAAATTTTAATGAAAATCGTTAGAGCCGTTTTTGAGAAAAGTTGATTTTTCCGTTATTTTAAGGGTTTTTATGGAAAAATTACCCTTAAAAATAAAAAATTCACAAAAATGAAAAAAATGCCTGGAGATACCATGGATTAGTACCGCCATACCAAATTTCATCAAAATCGGTCGACTGGTTTAGGCTCTAGGACTGATAACATCCACACAGACACACATACAGACACACACACACACAGACATCACTCCGAAAACCACTTTTTTAGGTTCAGGGGGACCCAAAACGGATATTTCCACCAAAAACTCAAATTCGAAAATTTTGACGAATACAATACTTTCTCCATATAGCCTACTATGGTATAGGGGGAGAAAGTAAAAAGGAATAAAATAAAGGATATATGTTACCTAACCCAATTCTTTGACTTCTTACTTATTACGAATTTCCTTTAGGAAAGACGGGCTATTACAGTGACCCTTATGGTGAGACCTAAGGTCCGGGGTAGTCAATGAGCACCGATCATGGTCCCCAGGACACGTTTTGGGGTGTTATTAAATTTTATATATATGTATATGTCTTCGCACTCTAACGGCCGCATTTTACGTCCGATTTGGTAAACACGTTGGTTGTCTTAAAGTTGCTCGGACGAGTTCGTTAGCTAACCTGAAGCTCGTTTTTTGAAATGAACTATGTTTTTAGATTTTTCGTACTAGAATGAAACTTTTTTGGGGGGTTTTCTAAAGGAATTTTACTGTAGGATATTATTCTGCCCGTTTTGTTTTTCTACACAACCTTAGATGTAGAGCGGAAATGTGGGAACCCTTTGTTCCCCCAAAATCGATGAAAACGTAAAATATCGTAAGGGGGGGGGTTCAAATCTACATGGGGGATTTTACCGTGGGGGCATCTTCTAATTCGAGACCGCAAGGTCGAGGTGGAAACCGCAAAGCGCGTGAGACAAAGCTGGAGGCTTAAGTGCAAAAAATATTCCACTAATATATTTCGTACTAGGAGGCAGCTATTCAACGCTTTCGTGAGTAGACCGATTTCCCAAATCGTTGGTTGACACCCTAATACGTATAAATTTAATTTTGGATATTCGGTAAACTTACGTCAGCGGTTCAGTTTACAATATTACATTTTGAACTTATTTTAATTGTATAACTAGTACAAGAATTCCTAAAGTGACTGACTGACTCATAATCAAAGTACAGCCAATACTATGGTAGCTAGTCCATGGTACCTTCATACCACTACGTACAAGTGCACTAAGAAAGGATTTTGCCCCATAACAAATAAAACAGCTGATTCGATTCTAAAGCAAAGCAACGCGATTCTAGGTGATGCCTATACTGAACCAACACACGATTGTTGAATACACTCACAAACATTACCATAGCAACCAACTTAGCATATCTTAACATAACTTAACATATCGACCAAATTGGAAAATTTAGAAGCACAACCAACTATTTGTTTTTAGATTAGTTAACAACAAACGCAAACAAAAATAAAGGCTTACTATATAATAATTCAAACACGGATCACTATTAAAGTTATGCTACTATTTATGTTTCACTAAACACATTTGACCAGTTTGAAATACCGCTTTATCTTATGAAATTTTCGTCATATTTTATAACTTGAAAATAAAAAATCTCTAACCCAATCAACAATCTCCATTCCCGTGAAAACTTAATATTATACAGTAATCTGTTTACATTTCCCACGACCGCTCGAAATCCAACTCCCACACTATCATCCAGCGACCCAACACTCACCCACCCGATTACTTTCTACCACCGTTTAACCCATCGACGACTCCATGCCCTAATACAACCGGGGCTCCTACAATTCTTACCCACTTGGTGTTTTTGACAGTAGTTTTCCACGCAGTACAATACAAGAAGAGGCGTTGTTATTGAGTCAGGATGACGTCGTTTTAACTAACTGGAGCACGGGTCCCTCGCCCACGACGCCCCACAAATTTTATACCCGACGGATTCCAGTTTCTAATCGTCCTATTGCTTCACCACGGTGGCGGATATCAGGTGACATCAGGTTACCCGTTACGAGAAGTGTTGTACGCTGAGGCTATTTTAATCCAAAATCAATCTTGGTTCACTTTTCCACCATAAATACCAAAATGTGACAGTCCATCCACTGGCTTACTGACACATCAAACACCCTGCCTATACCAAAATTATTTCGAACATTAAATTTAACTAAAAAATCTTCCAAATGTAAAAACTTTTCATATTCAACTCATAAATATAAAAGAAATTTGCCTAAAAGCTGTTAAAATTAATACAAAATTAATGTTATTTGAGCGAATTCCAATAGGAAATATGAGTTTTTGCAGTGAATTTTATGGTGAGACTTAAGTCGGGAGTAGTCGATGAGCACCGATCATACTCCCCGGAATACGTTTTGGGGTGTCGTCACAAATTATCTATACATGTGTTCTCACTGTAACGCCCGCATTTGGTTCAAATTTGGTACATACGTTGGTTTTCTAAATGGACGAGTTCGTTAGTGGAGGCGCGTTTTTCGAGAGTTTCCGTTCTCGAATTGGGGGGGGGGGGGTTTACCTACGGAAATAAATATATGAGATTATTGTGCACGTTTTGTTTTTTGTACACGATCTTATAGTCGTCTGGTTTCCCCCAGAATCAAACAAAATGTAAACTTTCATTGATGGTAGGCCTACTTTATAGCGTTATTTCTGTTTCGAGGATGGCCGGGATGCAACTCGCGGAACGAGTTTGTCCACTGAGCAAAGCGAAGCAGCCAGGTCGAGATTCAAACTCGCAAACGAAGCCAGGAGTGAGCCGAGGTTCCAAAAAATTCTACTAATACAGCTATTCAGCGCCTTCGTGAGTAGACCGATTCCCCAAACGGTTGACGCCCTAAAACGTATAAACTTAATTTTGTAAATTCGCTTATCCCGTGTAAGCGGTCCAGTTACGATCATGAAAACAAACTCTGAAATGTAAAAACTTCCATTTTCAACCCATAAAAGAAGGTTGAAAAAATAAAATTTCATATTTTCTGACGAATTTAAAAACAAACTTGATATGATAATTTTTCTAGAGTGCTGTTTGCGAATGTGGCTTTTTTACTTCAAAATGCTTTGAGAGCGAAGCGAAACAGTCACCAAGGCTTCTAGAAGCGGGGTTTCGACGTCCTTAGTCTTTATGTCTTACAGAAAACAAAATAATTCGACCACGCAGCTGGACCGCTGACGTGAGTTGAGCAAATTTCCAAAATTAAGTTTATACGCCTATATTTCAGGGTTTCAGCCAACAATTTGGGAAATGGTCTACTCACGAAGGCGTTGAACAGCTGTCTGTGTGTACGCAATTTATTAGTAGAATTTGTTTGCGCCTTGCGGGCTCGCGAGTTTGCACCACTTGGCTTACCGGGTACTTTTATGGTATTTTACTTTTTGGTCGATTTTGGGGGAACCAAGCGAGCTATAAGGTCGCGTAAAAATACTAAATGTGCAGAATAACATCCTACATTTATAGTTTTAGAAAAAAACTCAAAAAAATTACATTCTCGTAGTAAAAATCTCAAAAAAACAGTTACTTCCGGTCAAACAACGTACTTCCGGTTGTTGGATTTTTTTGGCTGACGAACTCGTCCGAGCGACGTAGACAACCAACACGTGTACCAAATTTGAACCAAATCGGACTTAAAATGCGGCCGCTAGTGCGAACACATATATACATATATATATGAATTTTAATGACACCTCAAAACGTGTTCTGGGGACCATGATCGGTGCTCATCTGCTACTCCCGACCTTGGATCTCACCTTAAGGGCCACTGCAATAGCTCATTTTTCCTATGGAAATTCGCTAATAATAACGTTGATTTGTAACATCTGTTTCCTACAATATTAGTAACTAAAAATTTCCCTATCGCTATATTGTAACAGTTTCTTAAAAAACCGAACTGTGTTTTACAAATCGGGGATGAACGGACGGACACGCACGTACAAGATGAACTTTAACAATGTTTGGTAAAGTTGATGGTCCCAATATCCGGTCCCAGTCGCTACACAAACCGGAAGAACCGATGTGGGCGCGTTTTGTGTGTCTAAACGTTTAGTCCTATTAGGCCAACAAGCCAGCTCTTTGCTCCGGCTCCAAAGGTCTTATCAAACAAAGAAGCAAAATCACCATCTCTGTTTAAAACATTTGCTTATCGGAGTTTTTTTATTTAAAAAAGAAGAAAAAACACCGTTCCGGACTTTGTGTTATTTGCGTTACGAAAGATCAAACGCAATCACTCAAACTTTGGTTTAATTGTAGAATGTGTTTACAGTTTTATTTCTCCGATGAAATTTTACTGTAAACATTTTCAATTTACTAAATTACCTTTTTACAAAGTTCCAAATCTTGTATTATACCGTGCTTGTAGATTTTCAAAAGATTTCTCCGTTACAAAACGTTACAATCGATATAATTCGTTAGAAAACGTTACAAATCCGTATACTTTCTCAAGCGCCATCTTACAATATCGCCATCTTCAGGTGCACACGAGCTACAATAACCAAACGATTGTCCTAACTTGATTACAGTTATAACAGATTATAGATTAGTAGGGATTCCGTGCTCACCAACCACGGTCGGCGACCCATAATGAAGCAAATGCAAGCAGATTATTGTATACTCTGATATTTTCACGTCATGCACGTATATGTAATACAGAGAACAAAACAGACACGACCATCCCCAATAATTCCAACTACGGCATGCGTTGTATCTTCACCGTTAACACTTAAATAATGAATATTTTGTTCCGGGTTCAATTCCCATTGACCCCGAATAATTTTCTAAATGGTTTCTTAACAGGCATCGTTGGCTGTGGTTCGGATTCCACGTAAAACTGTAGGTCCCGTCTTCATTAGCCTTAAGTGCGAAACAGCAGGACTTAAAAAAAAAAAAAAAAAAAAAAATAAATAAATAAATAATGAATATTCCAAACATATTTTGATATTACCAACCAACGGAAACAACACAGTAAGCCTTTTGTTTGCTTTTTTTTACCCAATCTAAAAAACTGTTGGTTGCGAAGAACAAGTTAATTACCTGATTATAAATTTGCGGAATTGATTGGAAATAAACGTTCTTGGGTTCGTTGTAGGTTGTAGGCCTAACCTGAAATTATATTAAGTTTTCACCCCAATCGACTGTTTTTATAAATAGGCCTATGTAACAAGAGATGTTTGAATTGAATTATAATACGACTAGGGGAAACCCATGCGTGCTCCGCACGCCGACCACTTTGGAACCTTTTATACACATAATCATGTTACGTTTTCTTTACAATAAAGGCGTAGGATTGATAATAAACCCAAAGCTAAGATGGTAAATAACGTTAAAATTAAATTATTTCGTATATTTTATAACAGCAGTTATGATAAAGGTTAAAAGAACCAGCAAGGATCAGGTCTTTAATAAGAACCTAACCTAAAAGTTAGTAATACAAAATAATTGCTTCAAAATTTGAATAAGCTTTTAATGGAAATACTGGAGCAAACAGCTGTTTTATCTGTTATTTTATTCAATCGGTTGCTATGGTAATATATGTAAATACATGTGTCGGTTCATTAGTATAGGCCTAACCTAAGATTTTTCCGATTCAATTTACAAATATTGAAATAAATTTCGTAAAAGTGTAAGATTTACAGTGGACGTATTTTTACTCGGTAAAAAAAAAATAATGTAAAAACCGAGGGTCAATAACTAGAAAAAAATTCGAACCCTATAAAACAGGAAGTCCGTCGACAACTCCGCGCATTCCGCTCCTCGTGTAGTTATTGTCACGTAGGAAGATCACGCCACTCCGGTCTTCATTCTTTCCGTCAATTTTCCCGCAGTTATTCTGATAAGAAAACAGGTGTACACAGCTATGTAGTATCATTTCTTGTAAGCACCGACTCGACCGGGCACATTTTTCTCCGTACTTATGCCGAGTGGAACTGCCACTATGATATGATGACACGGTGTCTACGGTGCTGTATTTTTATTTCAATTTTGCCTTTCCGTTGACAATATTTAAACGATGACCTCATCGCTGTTTATTTCATTGATACCAGGCTTCAAGTTCCGCAAAGTGCTTGACTGGCGGATCCAGTATTTGTAAACATTCGCGAAACCCGATGACAAGGCTGCCTCCCTCGCACACACGTGCACCTTTGTTGTTCCGTCCATCAGTTCTGCGTCCATTACGGTATTTCCTTATCTCGCATTCTGTTTAACGAAAACTGAATATCGTTATATCGCAAGATTATGTATCGATACCTAAAAAATATCGGATCGATAAATCGGTGTTCGATATATCGAAAGAAACGGGAAAACATCGGACATTTTTTCTTACGTATCGATTATACAGAGTGTCTTTTTTTTTAAGGACCACCATGTTTATCTTGTAAACTATAAATCTGACAGCAAACTTTAATCGGAAAACCTTTCCTTGTTTTTGGAGAAATAAAAAAAATCTAACTAAAATATTTGTGAATGTTCGCTATTTTTTAATATGGCGGCCTGTATTTAGTGTATTTTATGATGATTTTGGATTTTACAAGTAATTTTAACCATTTAAACGTCAGAGGGGTGTAACGTTTTAAAAACACCCTAACTGATCGGAAGATATTTTCTGTATGCACCAATGAAAACGCTCTCAACACTTATAAAACATTGTTTAGACAGACAAATAACCGTTTAAAATCAACAAATAGTGTTAAAAAATTTTAAAGCCACAATACAGAGGAGCTAAGTAAAAAATGAAGTTGGTAACGTTCAATATCAGCTGATTCGGAATTCAGTAAAGTCCAAAATCATCATAAAATACAGGTTGTTCCATAAAAATTCCAATGTTTGCCGACAATTTGCAATACAAAAACAATAAAAACTGTGTAGTCTACTTTAAAATGAGATGTAGCTTAATAAACGGGGAGGGCTTTCGTTAAAATAATTTGCAGCAATGAGAATCAACAGCTGATGTTGAACATCTGATATCGGTAAGTTGGAAAAATACTAGAAAATGGCTGGAAAATCGGAACATTGCCAATTTATAAAAAAAGAAAAAAAGACAAGGAAAGATTTTGTATTAAAAGTTTGTTGTCAGATTTATAGTTTAAAAGACACCGATGGGGGCACGTTTGGAAAAGACACCCTATATATTGGAGTTTTCTGCAAAAATAAATGTTCTACGCAAAAACCCGATATTAATTGTTTACAACCGATATTCTAGTCGCGCTCGTCTTATCAATGTAATATCGTAGGCCAGTCTGCGCACTGTGGGGTAAGCTTTTTCTTACAATAAAACGAAAATATAAGTTGGTGATGCAGTATCACTCCGGCAATAGCGTAGCTTCTATTTTAGATAAGTTTCAACAAATTTTCAGTTTGCAAACAATACTAGAAGGTTTTTCCTACTGTATAAGACAAAGAAAGCTTATTATTTAAACCTCAAATTATTTATAAAATTAGAGAAAATCGAACTTGTTTGAGATAACAAAAACAACAACCTAGCCAAGAGTTCTTGATATTTTTCGTTCGTATAGATGACATAAACGGCAAATATTCGGATCTTCCCATCGTGTGAACACAAATCAATCAAGACCGGACGGAAAGCCTCGGTGTCGTTTGTCTTCTAGCAGCCTCCTAACATGCCATGTCAATAGCTCGCGTGTACACAACGCGCAGGACCGTCTAGAAAACATTCTCCCGGCGATTTCGTCGTTTCAATTCGAACTGTTTCCAAAAACTAAACCGTTTTCGAACCACCCTTACCTGCCCGACGTTCGTTCGTGCCGTATAGATTACGGGAATTTTCGACCGCCATCGTTTTCCGTCCGACGGAATAACGTAAATATTTCGAAATCGTTAGTACAGCGATTCGTCACACGCGGAATGGCGAAGAGAGAGGGAATACCATCGCGTGTCTTGAAAAATAATTATCGAACAATCAGAACCCAATTTGTAAGTTATTACACTCTAGATGTATATAATACCGCCGGCATGCACATGCACGTCCAACCCATCTCATTACTGTCAATTCACGCGATAGATATCTTAGTCCATCTGTGAAAATATTTTATACGAGTTTCAGTACTACCGATCGCGATGAAACACAGTGCGGTACGTGTGCAATGTTAGAAATACAAATATAATTTTAATAAACTCGATTAGAAAATAATTCCAATAAAAAACAACGTATTCCTTCGATATAAAATCATCATAGAATGAAATTCGTAAATTTGTTTACTGTTCGGTTGCGTAAAATATAAAAATCGTTAATAAATAACTAATGAGCTTGACTTGTGAGAAAGTAACTTAGATAAAATAAAACCTGAACACAAAATCGTTGTTTTTTGGTTCAAACTATTAAACGTATTTATTTAGCACCATCTGTTTCGCTCGTAGATGTGAAGGAATATGGGGTAAATATTGTGCCTTACCATTATACGCAATTAAACGCATTTGGATCCGAGTTCCATGGCCCGAATCCCTTCGATCTATGTATCCCTTTTAGGCCTACCTAAATTATTAGCTCACAAATAAACGCTAAAAAAATTCTGTGCTTAAGGCCACACGGGAGATGTGTAACACAACTTACAAAATGAGGAAGCACAATGTCCATTTCAGAGGTATTAGGCCTACCGATTAAACTATTTCAACACAATTTACGAAATGAGGAAGCACAATGTCCACTTCAGAGGTATTAAACCTACCGATTAAAGTATTTTATCACAACTTACGAAAATGAGGAAGCACAATGTCCATTTCAGAGGTATTATGACTACCGGTTAAAGTATTTTATCACAATTTACGAAATGAGGAAGCACAATGTCCATTTCAGAGGTATTAGAGGCCTATCGATTAAAGTATTTTATCACAATTTACGAAATGAGGAAGCACAATGCATTAGGCCTACCGATTAAAGTATTTTATCACAACTTACGAAAACGAGGAAGCACAATGTCCATTTCAGAGGTATTAGGCCTACCGATTAAAGTATTTTATCACAATTTACGAAATGAGGAAGCACAATGTTCATTTCAGATGTATTAGAGGCCTATCGATTAAAGTATTTTATCACAATTTACGAAATGAGGAAGCACAATGCATTAGGCCTACCGATTAAAGTATTTTATCACAACTTACGAAAATGAGGAAGCACAATGTCCATTTCAGAGGTATTAGGCCTACCGATTAAAGTATTTTAACGCAACTTACGAAATGAGGAAGCGCAATGTCCATTTCAGAGGTATTAGGCCTTGTTTTATCACAATTTACGAGATGAGGAAGCACAATGTCCATTTCAGAGGTATTACCAAGTAAACTATTTTATTTTAACACAGCTAGCGAAATGAGGAAGCACAATGCCCATTTCAGAGGTATTACCAAGTAAACTATGTACTCTACTATATACACATTACAATCCGATTCAGCAAAAAGGTTTTGGACGCGGTGCCCCCTTTAGAAGTTTACTCTTCAAAAACTCGTTTTCTGCCAGTTTGCTGATCAAAACCCCGAACGAACACACACATTACAAATCAGGTAATGACTGTATATGAGTAGCCTTCATTTCACACTATCGCATACTGCTTTGGTATACATTTAACGGTTAGACTAGCGAATATAGTAAATTAGTTTTTTTATCGAAATCAGTTTTATTTTTAATGGTTGTGAGTTATTTCCGGTAGAAGAACCCATAGTTTTTACTCTTTTCAATTTTTAAATAGGAACCCTAAATATTTCCGGGATAAAAAGTAGCCTAGATTAATCTCTGAAAGTCCTCTGCATGCAAATGAAAGTTTCATCAAAATTGGTTCAGCCATTTCGCAGATCATCCCGGACAAACAGACAAAAAATTAAAAATTAATATTTACGATTTTTAAAGTGCGAATAATCATAAGAGCTTAGAAAAAAGTATTTATTTAAAAATCTCAGACATACACTTTAATTTTATTTACATGTATATACTGATTTTTTGAAAACTATAATATTTTGCCAAGCAGTAGTCTAGTAAAAGCAAAAATGAAAATTCGAAACGGTCATTCCCTTGAAAATGTGCAAACATTAAACGATTTTCATTCAATCTCTGACAATAGTTTTTCTTCTTCTTTCAGGTCCAGAAAACCTTCCAACACAGCTTCGCGACGCAGCTGGGCGTGTGGCCCCACACTTACGACTGGCTGCCGAAGCTCCCGAAATCACTGGGCGAACCGACGAGCATGGAGCACCTCGAAAGTTTGACGGTAAGAAAGCATTTCCAGAGAAAACCCACGCTGGTTAAGAGAACTGGCGTAGAGTGTTAATTTTGTTTATGCAATTTTATCTGTGTCATTGCAATTAGCATTTTATCGAATTGAAAAGATTTGCACTACAGTAATACGAGAAGTAAGAAATATCCTTGTTGATAGTATACACTTAGTATGTTATTCATAGTTTTTATCAAAATGAATTATAGCCTATGTTACTCTGTGATAGTGTAGCTTTTTGTTAGTAAAACTATTTTTTCAATCGGTTCAGTAGTTCCAGAGATTACCTCATACAAACAAACAAATTTTACCTCTATAACATTAGTATAGATTATTAATTATATTATATACAAATTTTAACTTCAACCGGACTTATGAGAAAGAATAACAACAAAAAAGAGTTTCTCGTAAGAAAAGGTTTAATATTTAAACATGTTTCTATGACCAAGTCGTCGTCATCAATTTGCAACTGTAAACATTACTGACGATGATGACTTGGTCGTCGAAACGAGTTTAAATATTAAACGTTTTGTAATGTAAAACCGTGTTCTGTTGCTACTTATATAGTATATAGTAAACAAGTTTGTACAGCAATATAAGTTTGCATATGAAAATATCACTCACAGACTATATTCTACCAAAGTGGTAATTCTATATTTAGAAATTTCTCACGTTTATAGCATTCAGAAAATCGTAAACTATCGAACACATGTAACGTTATCAGTTTTTCCTTCTAATTGTCGTTAATGAGTCAATGTTGGTGCAGATGTGGTGATAGATTCCGGTAACTATATATACCCGCTGTCTCATTGAGGCGTACGCTTGCTGCGCATATTTCAGCATTAAGTCATCCGTTCGAACTGCTAATGATCCGATTTAATATACAGGGTGCCCCACGAGTAAACATCCAAACTTTGGGGAACGGTTCTATGGGTCAAAATAAAATAAAAAGTTCGTATAAACAAAGG
>JAGFPH010016025.1:0-10874 GCA_018207615.1 Philaenus spumarius
TCATTTGTTTCTACAGGGTGTCCCATAAGTAAAGTGCCAAACTTCGGGGATAGGTTCTATGGGTCAAAATAAGAAAAAAAAATCACATAAACACAGACCCGAAAACGCTTCGTGTTCTAGATAACCGCCATTTTGTTTTTTGTACAAAATAATTCCTATCTAGAGAACGGTTTGACTGATTGAGTTCAAACTTGGCATGAAGTTTAACCTAATATATCTCAAGAAAGATAAGCGATTAAATCCAATCGTGAGTTTCAAAATGGCGGCTACGCTCCTAAAATTTTTAATTTTTTAAAACCCTTTCTTAGCGAGCACCTATGGTCCTAGAGGAAGCTACATACCAAATTTCGTTCCAATCCGTTCAGTAGTTTTTGAGAAATCGTGATCAGTGAGTAAGTAGATTTGTCTTATATATATATATATATATATATAGATATCAAACTTGTCTATTATATTCAAATGTACAAACTTTTATCGTAGGATAAATAAATATATCGATAAAAATATAAAACATAACGTCTAAATTTTGTTTACGATCCGTAAATGTTAAACGAATACCATCAGAATTTGACGTAAAAATCATTTCCACTCCTATTTTGCTCACGGGTCTATATTAACAGCCGTTTTTCTTGTGAAAACAAATTTACTACTCGGAACAACAACCCAGGAAAGTGTATCGCATTATGACTGTCCTACCATACAAGTCTCCCCTATGCAGGTAAAATTAGGCGAATTATGACTTTCCCACCATACAAATCTCCCCTGTGAAGATAAATAAAGTAGGCGAAGGACCCGGCCCGCCTTACAAACCGTAGTAAACCATTCACAGAACTATTTCTTTCTTTGCCTCAAAGTATTTTCCAAACTATTAGACAAACAACCAAAGGACCGGATGTATATTGTAGAGCAACAAGAATAAGCTTATTTGTCCGAAATTACTTTCGGTTTCGTCAAAACCTCTACCAGGTAGGCCTCGACCGGACAATACAGCACCACACCTGTCAGGTGTTCATCCCTATTCAAACAATCGCGAGCTTTTAATGCAAATCGATTGTGTTCCATTAAAAGTCATTTCCTTTCCAATAATAGAGCGTTTAAGCTGACAATCGAATCGAAAGGTCGACGCTTTAATGCGGGTATCTATTCTGCTGTGAACGCCGGAAATATCGATAGTATCGAACTTGGATGTATTGTAAGAAACTGGGACGCTATTTGAATGAACTTTAAACATTATCGGAAAAGAACCGGAATAACTATTAGGAATAGTTGGATGAGATATCGCAGTTGTTTGGGAATTGTACAGAACCGACGTTTCTACTGAAGCAGTTTCAATGATTTGACGTAATAAAAACTAACTAAAGTTTTGCATAACGCTAAGCAGGCGTACCAACTTTCTGTAACAAATTCTAGATAAAAATAAGCTAACTGATAACAGTCTTCGAAAAGTTAAGCTTATTTAAAATTTGTATTTTTAAAGGAAGTAAACTGAATTTTCCTTCAGTTCTGATATAGACAATCGCTTAAATAAAACGTGCACTTGTTAAATTATTTGTTACTAGGGGAAATTCCTCCGCGTGCTTCGCACGCCAACCACGTTGGAACCTTCTATACACATAATCGTGTTATGTTTTCTTTGTAATAAAGGTGTAGGATTAATAATAACCCCAAAGCTAAGATGGTAAATAATGTTAAATGTTCAAATCAAATTATTTCGTACATTTGATAACAGCAGTTATAATAAAGGTTAAAAGAATTTGCAAAGCTGAGGTTTACAATTTAATAAATGCCTAACCTAAAATTTATAAATACAAATAATTGCTTTAAAGTTTGAAATCAGATGTTAATAGAAATATTAGAGCTAACGTATGTTTTATCTGTTATTTTATTCAATTGGTTGCTATGGTAACGAATATAAATACATTCAAGAAACATGTGTTGGTTCATCAGTCTAGGAATAACCTAAGAATTTTTTCCGACTAAATTTACAAGTATTGAAATAAAAAATGTTTTTATCAAAATGAATTATAGCCTATGTTACTCAGGGATAGTGAAGCTTTTTATTGGTAAAACTATTTTTTCAATCGGATCAGTAGTTCAGGAGATTACCCCCTACATACAAACAAACAAATTTTACCTCCTAATAATATTAGTATAGAAGATTACCGAACGCAATTTTGTGAATATTCTTCGTGGCGAAGTATGATTAGGCTTTTAAATTTTGATATTTAGAGGTGGAGGTAGCGATTGTTATTAATTTTAAATATCTTGATGCGACATACACTTTGACGCGAATACAATGATTTTCGAACCGACCTAATCAAAATGGCCGCGTTTTATGTAACATAAAGGAAATAGTGAAGAGAATTACATTCTTTCTTAAATCTAATTTTATATACAATTGTTGGAATTTAGTATTCAAGAACGGTTCCATATATGATGACCAGAGCCCTGCCACCTGCTCGTTTCGCTCACAAACCCCCACGCCGAAGCAAATGCAACCAGATTATTGTATAGGCCTACAAAGGCACTTTAATCGAGGTAGGCTAGTGTGCGTAGTGTTTGCCTGGTTAAGGCCAGAGTTTTTGCGTAAATGACATGAATTTTTTTACATTATAGAGATATAGCCTAGTTAATAGACATTCGTTTTCAGCGCGGAGCTCCCAGAATATTGAGGTTTTGGAGTTAAACTTACGGCATGTGATACCCCATTTTAAATGCTTAAAAACAAAGAAAAATTATAGGCTACAATTCAAAACGGATTTCTCAAAACAAAAAAATGCAATTTTAATAGATTTTTAACTAAAAAAAAAAACATTTTTGGTAAGATATTCGTCAAATTGATTAAGAACATTACAGTTTTATACCCTTTCAGATGATGTAAACATTTGAACAATTAAAGAAGCAAACTTTTCTAAAAATAGGCTAAAAAGTGAACTTCCAGTTTAACACTTAATTCGGCTTCGTTCGTGTCTTTCTTATAATTTTGGAAACGTTCCGTTAGGTAAGAGGTGTAGCACAGCCTACACGAAAAGAGAGGTACCCCTTACTCTCTGACCTCTAATTGCCCGTTCAACTTAGCAATACTGCACACTTGTAACTCTAATATTCCCGGTTAAACAGTTCTGTGTATTAAATGCAAACATTAACTCTGCTTAGTAGGAAATTAAGATGCAGCAGAGCCTATATGTAAATGAGCAGTTACTCACCATATTGCAATCAGGTCCCTGGAGGCATTGGTTGTAAGTATCACTGGACGTTGAAAACTGTAATAGAAAAATAAAGATATTTAGTAAAAGATTTGACAACAGTACAGTACGATATCAATATTACGGATAAAATGTATTTTCAAGATTGCGTAGTATAGCATAGGCTAATACTTATAGTAATTCTGTTCATTCATGTGTAACAGTCTTATGGGATAACAGTTTCAGTAAATTAAAACACAAAAATAATGAGTAATTTACAAAAATGTTCACAATATGTAGGCCTATGTATTAAAATTGTAAATGAAAATGTTTGATCACCTAATTCATTGAGATTGTTATTTTTGAACAGGGTTTTTGGTACCATGAAAATATAATTTAACCTTTTAGTATTCCAAATCATACGTGCGGAAAAACGTAAACCTTATTTTTATTTTGACGCATGTTTCGAAAGGATTTTTAACGCGAAACCCGATTTTTGTTATCATTGTTCAGTTTAAAAATAAACAAAGTTAACTGTGAATAATGTCAAATTAGGTCTACAGACGTAAAAAGTTAAATATTAAATGATATGTAAAAAGCACAACACTAATAATTTAATAAAGACTTACTAGTTACAACAAATACTATAAAATTTAATATTTACACAAATAGTCTAAAGTTAAATAACTACAGAAATACTATGCAATGAAATAACTATACAAATACTATAAAGCTAAAAAACACACAAATACTAAAAAATGTATTAACTATACAAATATACTATAAAGCTAAAAACACACATAAACACTATAAAATGAAATAACTACAAAAATACGATTAAATTAAAGAACTACACAAATTCTATAAAATGAAGTAACTACTCAAATACCATAAAATTTAATAACTATACAAATACTATAAAATTAAATAAATACACAAAAACTATAGAATTAAATAACTACACAAATACTACAAAATTAAATAACTACACAAATACTACACAGTGAAATAACTAAACAAATACACTAAACATAAATAACTGCACAAAACTACACAATTAATTAACTACACGAACACTATAAAATTAAATTAACTGTACAAATACTATAAAATTAAATAACTACACAAAAACTATACAATTAAATAACTACACATATACTACAAAATTAAATAACTGCACAAATACTACACAATTAAATAACTAAACAAATCCACTAAACTTAGCCTAAATAACTGCACAAAACTATACAATTTAATAACCGCACGAATACTATAAAATTAAATAACTGTACAAATACTATATAATTTTAAATAGCTAAAAAAATCCACTAAAATTAAATAAGTATGCATATATTTTCACTTTAAGACCATAAAGTTTTGTGGTAAGACGGCGGAAGTTAAGCAAAGAGTGTTTGATTCGCTTTAAAGCTGACTGTTCATTGGCTTTCGATTATTTTGCAACGTTTAACCACAATATTTAGGTAAAACCCCCAATGTACGTACAGAGCTCGTCACATAAAAATGCACCGACGTACTATGTACGTCAATATGCGCTGAAGGGTTAATAAAAATGTGACGAACGAATGGAATCGGGGCGCCTCCAACGTCACGTCATTTGTCACCCGCCATGTAGGCCCGCTACTCTCGCAAAGTAACATTAATCCTCGGCTCAGTCCGTCGCCTTATCTACTACAAGTAGCCTGCACATGATCCTCTCTCGGCCAAACCCGTTCTACCCAAAGTGTTTTCTTTTAAATTTATTCGTGTGTTCGAAATTTCCAAACAGAACATAAACGAGGATCGGTTCGCGTGTAGAGTGCACTGGGCTGATCATCGCCCCGAGCTGTAAAGTCGACGGTTTATTGGGCTTCGATATCAAACACTTTCAACACTGGCAGTCGAATAAATTCTCGCCCGATGCGACGGTCTGGCATTACGGTCCCGTGAAATGGAGAAGGCCGGCTGAGATTCGTTGCGGAATAAATGCTTGAAATGTAATTTATCAACGATTTTACAAGATTCTGGGGGAGGTCAATACCTTTAGAAGGTATCATGAAAGCGTGTCCGTCTGCATAGAGCGTATTTACACAAGTACAGGGGTTTCCAAAGTTAATGTTCGCATTTAAAAACAACATAACCTCAGAGATAACACGTCTAATAGTATTTAATAGTCCTTCCTGAAACTTATTGAGTTTTCGATATATCTATATTTTTAAAATTGGATTTACCGCACGTAAAAACATATAAAACGACATCACAAACGGTATCTTCAAAATTGCAAACCAAAAATAGTGACCCTGACCAGCTACGACCCTTTCTCTAAAAAAATCGCTTTTCCATACCCAAAAAGATATAAAATAATACCGGGCAAGATATTTTCAAAATATTTACTCCAAAATCCTTGCTCCAAAGCGCTACTATCCTTTCTACATCAAAATCAGGTTTTCTATATCCAAATACCTAATAAACCATCACTGACACGGTATTTTCTTAATTTTGGCCGAACATTGTGACCCCCCAAATGAGCTCCGACACTTTGTCTACCAAAATCGTTTGTTCCATACTCAAAAACATATAAAATAATACCGGTCAAAATATTTTCAAAATGATGACCCCAAAATCGTTACCACCCTTTCCGTATCAAAATCGGGTTTCCCGTACCCAAATACCCAATAAACCTTACCTCACAGGGTGTTTTCTAAATTTTGGCCGAAATCATGACCCCAACACACTACGACACTTTACTGTCAAACTCGGGTTTCCCGTACCCAGAAACATATAAAACGATACTAAGGTTTTTTCAAAGTGTTGACCCCAAAATCGTCGCCGCAAAGCGCTACGACCAATCAAAATCGGTTTTCCCGTACTCAAATACCTCACAAACCATACCTCTCATGGTATTTTCAAAATGTTTGAAAAAAATCGAGACCCCGACGCGCTACGACACTTTAACCGTCAAAATCGGGTTTACCGTACCCAGAAACGTATAAAACGATACCCAATAAGGTGTTTTCAAAAAGTTGGCAACAAATTTGTGGCCCTTTTAGCGGTCGTCACACATTTTTAAACGTGAAATATCTTGAAAATTGTTAACTTTACAAAAAATGTACAAAAGGCAAAACATTTTTCTTTTTTAACGAAAGAGAAAATGCCTTTTTTTCGTTTCTGTAGGTCAAAAAAAACAGAAAACATAATTTAATGGTAATTATCTTGTTATTGCTTGTAATGTAGGATTATTTCGAATCGTTCGCCCTTTGAACGTATGTCTTTAAGACGACAACCCCATACCTGGTTCTGGACTTTTGTGGTAAGAAGGCGGAAGTAGAGCAAACGGTGGATGATTAGCTTTATAGCTGATAGGACTTAGTTATCTGTTATTCCATTTTGCAACATTTTACTACAATTAAGTAAAACGCCCATTGGACCTACAGAGTTCGTCATAGCACTCAAAAGTTATCAGTGCATTTTTATTTGTACAAAATAAACATCTCTGGGAAAGCTTCCAATTAACACGAGCGAAACTAATGCACACAGAACGCGTTCCCCGAATTCATTTCATTACATTTCGCCACGAATCCGTCCCACTTTTGAACTTTCTTCCGTCTTATCTGAAAACACAACCGACCATTCATCCCAAATCTGCCGCCCTAATCTCGCATTTCCTCCGCTCCATTAGGACCTGCTCGTCCCTCATAAAGACGTCGCTTCAAGTCATGTGACTCCGTTATGAGTCTGCGTTTGTTTAACATTAATTAAATGAAGCGTCGACACAGTTTGTACAAAATGGCCGCCGCGACGACAATCTTGGCTCATTAATGATTCGCGTCCATTATTCATTCGTTCAGAGAGCTTTCAGCTTAATTGGGTTTAATTTTTTTTTATATTCTGTCAAGTTTGTCGCCCTGCTGAACTAAGTATATAATTATAATTTTCCGTCGCTTTACACAGAAATTACTGTTTGGAATTCGCTTTAGTTGGGCGCCATGTGTGACTAGATGATGCAAAATACAATAGAAACTTTAAAATGTACATAGGGCGTGGTTAATTCTGATTTTTTTGTCAGTAAATCTTAAACGAAACTATTATAAAAGTGAATGTACAGTAAAGGACGCAAAATGATTAAGGTTGTACAGAAATAGTGTCACTATTATATAAAAAATTCCTATCATTCGCGCAAAAACTCTGGCCCTACTGCGCATGCTTCAGGATCAATAGTAATTTCCGTGAAAATATCAGTATATACAATAATATGTTTGCATATACTTCGCCACGAGTGTAGACGGGGAGCCAACTGTCATCTCATACTTGTATTTCATCGCAAAACATTTCAAACACATTATTCATCTGTGACTATTAAGCGTATTTAAAGTAAAATAATACTTTCACTTGATGCAACAAAAGTTGTGCATAGAATCACACAACCAATAAGTTTCAACTCGAACGCGTTTCAACGACAATGTCGTCTTCTTCAGTGACGCACGAGCTACAATTATCAAACTGTAACTAACCTAACAGTGTTTCGTGCTCCGTACTTATGCAAAACTAAAAGGGGCGTGGCTTAACCAAGCGTTATTTAACTAGACTAAAATCTCTATATACAGGATGATTCAGGAAGAAACGGAAAAACTTTATGGACGTGTTCTACTAGTGAAAATAAAGAAAAAAAGTTCTTAAAAACACAGATTCGAAAATGCTTCGTTTTAAGAGATATCTGCCACTTAGGTTTTTTTTTTACAAAATAACTCATATCTAGAGAAATGTTTGACGGATTTGAGTTCCAACTTGGCATGAAGTTTAACCTAACAATGATCTATCTCAAGAAAAAACCAGCGATTATATCCAATCATGCGTTTCAAAATGGCGGCATGGTTTGAAAATGTCAAACCTAAATTACACAAAAACCGTACATTTTAACAAAAAATGTCAAGATAACTTTTTTGTAGAACTTTTGATTCCCTATCGGATGGACTTACAGTAAAAAAAATCGGAAAAAGGCAAGTAATTAAGGGGATGCGGAATACTACCCCCCGGAAAACTACCCCCCCCAGGTAAAACGTGACGTCACGAGTTACCGGCAACATACTGTGACTAAACAGTTTTGGTTAGTCCTCTAGTATTTTTTTTCTCATTATATCGAAACTTGAATGTGCGTGACTGGAAAACTGCCCCCCCCTTCGATCTCTGACGTCAAAATGACGTAGGAACCTGCTTGGGGGGTAGTTTTCCGGGGGATAGTATTCCGGCGACCCGTAATTAAGTGATGTTACTGTGTTACAAGGCATCCTATACCAACACAGTAAACATAACAATAATGTGCTGACGAACGCTGGTATTATCTATAAGTTAACAATTATCCTTCATCCGATTGTTTTGATAGGTACACTATCTAATAATGATTTTTTTCTTTATTATCACTAGTACAGATCACGTCCTGAAAGTTTTTCCGTTTCTTCCTAAATCTGTATAAGCAACTGACATATAGGCCATTTGCAGTGCTTCTAAAAAAGGCAAATGTGGACAAAACGTGCGAACTCAGAAATTTTTGCATAAATAGCTTTCAAATGGGCTCAATAAAATGTGCCCTGTTTGAGCTATCGGGACTTTTTTTAAATGCTCGTATTTTAATTCTTCTTCAATTTGCAGCAAATTGCATTTTGATGAAATGTTATTAACAAAAAGCCGTTTAAAAAACAAGTTTTTTTCAACGAAACGGTAAAAAAATAAATTTAAAAATTGTCAAAAATACAAAACCATATGATTATGAAAATATAAAGTCTTATGAAGAGTTTAAGACTAGAAACATTAAAATCGGATTATTTTTCGTCAGCGCCGAGGTCATTCAAAAAACGTTTTTGACAAAAATTTTGGGGATGTATAAAAAACAAATTTGTGGTCCTAAACTACATCAAAATACCCACCTTTTGTCGAAAACCGCATGTTCCTAAGCCAAACAGGGGCCACGTAATTTAATTGTTAATTAAAAAAGGTTTTTTTTTGTAAATGACTTTTATTACCGCAAGCTGTTTAAATTTCGTTCATTTCAAACAACGCGGATGAAAATTCCTCACAAAAAAGTAGATATTTTGTTTGCTATCTATTATACTTTTAGAGTTGTTTACAGAAAACCTTAATTACATATATAAAATTGTTAATAACAAAAAAAAAGCTCAATGTTATATTCGGGGGAAACTTAGGGGCTTACTATTGAGCCCAATTGAAAGCGATTTGTGCAAAAATTTCGGAGTTCGCATGGTTTGTCTACCAAAAATGCACTGCAAATGGCCTAATAGAATCAACGTAGATACCACTTAAGATACAACTACAAAAATGTGAGGATATATTCGTATGGAGTCATTAACGCACACTAAGAAGGATTTTGCAAAATTTTCATTTTAAAAGTAAAACAGTGGATCAAAAGCTTACCAACTCATGTTTGTTTACATTTATTACGACACCTATTTTAGGTTAGGTTTGTAAATCCGACGTAGCTTTGCGACTCCTATTCGGCAGTGGTTAATTCAAAACGCCCGATGAAATGGTTCGGAAACGCTTCCACCCGTTCCCTTTCCCCTAAATATTCCTGGCTGCAAAAAGACAGTTGCAACGTCTCCGACAATAGCGGCGCACCAATCGATATATCGAAAGAGGCGACCTATCACCTCGACAGCCAATTCCACAAAGAATTAGAACACTTATAAATGACTCTATTCCATGTAATTATACGGTCGACTAGGTTCACATCTTCCACACTTCATTTGTTGTCGAATCCAGTTCGGAGAGGGAAGCCGTTTTTATTATCTCGGGGTAAAGGGTCCGCGTAATATTTTACGGAATAAGATTCGATTGGGTCGTAGGTTATTTCCAGACCGGGAAAGTTACTGTGTTAAAAGTCGTTTCAAGATTGGGAATGTTGGAGAGGTTAATTTTATAGGCCTCATACATTGTTTTATTTAGACTAGATTATAAGAAATGATTATAACATGGATTGACATTCTTTAATTGTGATCAATATTATAAAATGAATCGTCAAGGGAAGATTCTGGTGTAAGCACTGTGAAGCTGCTGCAGCCCTTATTAGCGAATTTCCATAGGAAAAATGAGCTATTGGAGTGGCCCTTATGGTGAGACCCAAGGTCGGGAGTAGCAAATTAGCACCGATCATGGTCCCCAGAACACGATTTGGGGTGTCATTAAAAATCATATATATATGTATATATGTATGTATGTGTGCGCACTCTAACGGATGCATTTTACGTCCGATTTGCTCCAAATTTGGTACACACGTTGGTTTTCCAAGTCGCTTGAATTGGCAAGTTAGCCGAAAAAATTGACCGGAAGTAGACCAAATTTTTAACCGGAAGTAACTTTATGTAAAAGTGTGCTCACTTCAACGGACGCGTTTTATGTCCGATTTAGTCCAAATTTGGTACACATGTTGGTTTTCTAAGTCGCTTGGACGAGTTTGTTAGCTAAAAAAATTGACCGGAAGTAGACAAAATTTTTAACCGGAAGTAACTTTATGTAAAAGTGTGCTCACTCCAACGGACGCGTTTTATGTCCGATTTAGTCCAAATTTGGTACACACGTTGGTTTTCTAAGTCGCTTGAATTGGCAAGTTAGCCGAAAAAATTGACCGGAAGTAGACCAAATTTTTAACCGGAAGTAACTTTATGTAAAAGTGTGCTCACT